>JAUMJK010002562.1:0-198958 GCA_033558105.1 Coccyzus lansbergi
GACCCTGCTAATTCCCCTGAGGGCTTTTATAAGGGCACCCAGACCCTTCTAATGCCCCTCAGGACATTTCTAAAGGCCCACAGAATCTTCTAGAGCCCCTCAGGACATTTCTAAAGGCACCCAGACCATTGTAATGCCACTTAGGGCCTTTCTAAAGGCCGCGAGACCCTTATAATCCCTCTGAGGGCCTTTAAAAAGGACCCCAGACCCTTCTGGACACCCTCAGGACGCTTCTAAAAGCCCCCAGACCCTTCTAATGCCTTTCAGGGCCTTTCTAAAGGCCTCCACACCCTTCTAATGACCCTCAAGACCCATGTAAAGGCCTCTAGACCCTTCTAGATTGCCTCAGGACCCATCTAAATGCCCCCAGACCCTTCTAATGCCTTTCAGGACCCTTATGAAGGCCACAAGACCCTTCTAATGCCCCTCAGGACCTTTGTAAAGGCCCTCAGACCCTTCTAATGCCCCTCAGGGCCCTTCTAAAGGCCCCCAGACCCTTCTAGAGCCCCTCAGGACATTTCTAAAGGCACCCAGACCCTTCTAGAGCCCCTCAGGACCAATCTAAAGTCCCCCAGACCCTGCTAATTCCCCTGAGGGCTTTTATAAGGGCACCCAGACCCTTCTAATGCCCCTCAGGACATTTCTAAAGGCCCACAGAACCTTCTATAGCCCCTCAGGACATTTCTAAAGGCACCCAGACCCTTGTAATGCCACTCAGGGCCTTTCTAAAGGCCGCGAGACCCTTATAATCCCTCTGAGGGCCTTTAAAAAGGCCCCCAGACCCTTCTGGACCCCCTCAGGACGCTTCTAATAGCCCCCAGACCCCTCTAGAGCTCCTCAGGGCCTTTCTAAAGGCCTCCACACCCTTCTAATGACCCTCAAGACCCATGTAAAGGCCCCCAGACCCTTCTAGATTGCCTCAGGACCCATCTAAAAGCCCCCAGACCCTTCTAATGCCTTTCAGGGCCTTTCTAAATGCCTCCACACCCTTCTAATGACACTCAAGACCCATGTAAAGGCCCCTAGACCCTTCTAGATTGACTCAGGACCCATCTAAAAGCCGCCAGACCCTTCTTATGCCTTTCAGGACCCTTATGAAGGCCACAAGACCCTTCTAATGCCCCTCAGGGCATTTATAAAGGTTCCCAGACCCTTCTAGAGCCTGTCAGGACCATTATAAAGGCCCCCCGACCATTCTAGAGCCACTCAGGACACTTCTAAAGGCCCGCAGACCATTCTAATGCCTGTCAGGGCCTTTCTAAAGGTCCCCAGACCCTTCTACTGCCCCTCAGGAGCATTCTAAAGGCATCCAGACCCTTCTAATGCCCCTCAGGACATTTCTAAAGGCCCCCAGACCCTTCTAGAGCCCCTAAGGACATTTCTAAAGGCACCCAGACACTTCTTATGCCACTCAGGGCCTTTCTAAAGGCCGCGAGACCTTTATAATCCCCCTGAGGGCCTTTAAAAAGGCCCCCAGACCCTTCTGGACCCTCTCAGGATGCTTCTAATAACCCCCAGACCCTTCTAGAGCCCCTCAGGGTCTTTCTAAAGGCCTCCACACCCTTCTAATGACCCTCAAGACCCATGTAAAGGCCCCCAGACCTTTCTAGATTGCCTCAGGACCCATCCAAAAGACCCCAGACCCTTCTAATGCCTTTCAGGACCCTTATAAAGGCCACAAGACCATTCTAATGCCCCTCATGACCTTTCTAAAGGCCCTCAGACCCTTCTAGTGCCCCTCAGGGCATTTATAAAGGTTCCCAGACCCTTCTAGAGCCTGTCAGGACCCTTATAAAGGCCCCCAGACCCTTCTAGAACCCCTCAGGACACTTCTAAAGGCCCGCAGACCATTCTAATGCCCGTCAGGGCATTTATAAAGGTCCCCAGACCCTTCTGCTGCCCCTCAGGAGCATTCTAAAGGCCCCCAGACCCTTCTAATGCCCCTCAGGACCTTTCTAAAGGTCCCCAGACCCTTCTAGAGCCCCTCAAGACCCTTCTAAAGGCCCCCAGACCTTTCTAGAGCCCCTCAGGACCAATCTAAAGTCCCCCAGACCCTGCTAATTCCCCTGAGGGCTTTTATAAGGGCACCCAAACCCTTCTAATGCCCCTAAGGACATTTCTAAAGGCCCCCCGAACCTTCTAGAGCCCCTCAGGACATTTCTAAAGGCACCCAGACCCTTGTAATGCCACTCAGGGCCTTTCTAAAGGCCGCGAGACCCTTATAATCCCCCTGAGGGCCTTTAAAAAGGCCCCCAGACCCTTCTGGACCCCCTCAGGACGCTTTTAATAGCCCCCAGACCCCTCTAGAGCCCCTCAGGGCCTTTCTAAAGGCCTCCACACCCTTCTAATGACCCTCAAGACCCATGTAAAGACCCCCAGACCATTCTAGATTGCCTCAGGACCCATCTAAAAGCCCCCAGACCCTTCTAATGCCTTTCAGAGCCTTTCTAAAGGCCTCCACACCCTTCTAATGACCCTCAAGACCCATGTAAAGGCCTCTAGACCCTTCTAGATTGCCTCAGGACCCATCTAAAAGCCCCCAAACCCTTCTAATGCCTTTCAGGACCCTTATCAAGGCCACAAGACCCTTCTAATGCCCCTCAGGACCTTTCTAAAGGCCCTAAGACCCTTCTAATGCCCCTCAGGGCATTTATAAAGGTTCCCAGACCCTTCTAGAGCCCGTCAGGACCCTTATAAAGGCCCCCAGACCATTCTAGAGCTCCTCAGGACACTTCTAAAGGCCCGCAGACCATTCTAATGCCCGTCAGGGCCTTTCTAAAGGTCCCCAGACCCTTCTACTGCCCCTCAGGAGCATTCTAAAGGCCCCCAGACCTTTCTAATGCCCCACATGGCCTTTTTAAAGGTCTCCAGACCCTTCTAGAGCCCCTGAAGAACCTTCTAAAGGCCCCCAGACCCTTATAGAGTCCCTCAGGACCCTTGTAACGTCCCCCAGACCCTGCTAATTCCCCTCAGGTCTTTTATAAGGGCACCCAGACCCTTCTAATGCCACTCAGGACATTTCTAAAGGCCCACAGAACCTTCTGGAGCCCCTCAGGACATTTCTAAAGGCACCCAGACCCTTGTAATGCCACTCAGGACGATTCTAAAGGCCGCGAGACCCTTACAATCCCCCTGAGGGCCTTTAAAAAGGCCCCCAGACCCTTCTGGACCCACTCAGGACGCTTCTAATAGCCCCCAGACCCTTCTAGAGCCCCTCAGGGCCTTTCTAAAGGCCTCCACACCCTTCTAATGACCCTCAAGACCCATGTAAGGGCCCCCAGACCCTTCTAGATTGCCTGAGGACCCATCTGAAAGCCCCCAGACCCTTCTAATGCCTTTCAGGGCCTTTCTAAAGGCCTCCACACCCTTCTAATGACCCTCAAGACCCATGTAAAGGCCTCTAGACCCTTCTAGATTGCCTCAGGACCCATCTAAAAGCCCCCAGACCCTTCTAATGCCTTTCACGACCCTTATGAAGGCCACAAGACCCTTCTAATGCCCCTCAGGACCTTTGTAAAGGCCCTCAGACCCTTCTAATGCCCCTCAGGGCCCTTCTAAAGGCCCCTAGACCCTTCTAATGCCCCTCAGGCCCTTTCTAAAGTACCCCAGACCCTTCTAGAACCCCTCAGGGCCTTTCTATATGAACCCAGACCCTTGTAATGCCCCTCAGGGCTTCTCTAAAGGCCCCCATACCCTTCTAATGCCCCTCAGGACATTTCTAAAGGCCCCCAGACCCTTCTAGAGCCCCTAAGGACATTTCTAAAGGCACCCAGACCCTTCTAATGCCCCTCAGGGCATTTATAAAGGTTCCCAGACCCTTCTAGAGCCCGTCAGGACCATTATAAAGGCCCCCCGACCATTCTAGAGCCACTCAGGACACTTCTAAAGGTCCGCAGACCATTCTAATGCATGTCAGGGCCTTTCTAAAGGTCCCCAGACCCTTCTACTGCCCCTCAGGAGCATTCTAAAGGCCCCCAGACCGTTCTAATGCCCCTCAGGACATTTCTAAAGGCCCCCAGACCATTCTAGAGCCCCTAAGGACATTTCTAAAGGAACCCAGACCCTTCTGATGCCACTCAGGGCCTTTCTAAAAGCCTAGAGACCCTTATAATCCCCCTGAGGGCCTTTAAAAAGGCCCCCAGACCCTTCTGGACCCCCTCAGGACGCTTCTAATAACCCCCAGACCATTCTAGAGCCTTTCAGGGTCTTTCTAAAGGCCTCCACACCCTTCTAATGACCCTTAAGACCCATGTAAAGGCCCCCAGACCTTTCTAGATTGCCTCAGGACGCATCCAAAAGCCCCCAGACCCTTCTAATGCCTTTCAGGACCATTATAAATGCCACAAGACCATTCTAATGCGCCTCAGGACACTTCTAAAGGCCCGCAGACCATTCTAATGCCCGTCAGGGCATTTATAAAGGTCCCCAAACCCTTCTAGAGCCCCTCAAGAGCCTTCTAAAGGCCCCCAGACCCTTCTAGAGCCCCTCAGGACCAATCTAAAGTCCCCCAGACCCTGCTAATTCCCCTGAGGGCTTTTATAAGGGCACCCAGACCCTTCTAATGCCCCTCAGGACATTTCTAAAGGCCCACAGAACCTTCTAGAGCCCCTCAGGACATTTCTAAAGGCACCCAGACCCTTGTAATGCCACTCAGGGCCTTTCTAAAGGCCGCGAGACCCTTATAATCCCCCTGAAGGCCTTTAAAAAAGCCCCCAGACCCTTCTGGACCCCCTCAGGACGCTTCTAATAGCCCCCAGACCCCTCTAGAGATCCTCAGGGCCTTTCTAAAGGCCTCCACACCCTTCTAATGACCCTCAAGACCCATGTAAAGGCCCCCAGACCCTTCTAATGCCTTTCAGGACCCTTATGAAGGCCACAAGACCCTTCTAATGCCCCTCAGGACCTTTCTAAAGGCCCTAAGACCCTTCTAATGCCCCTCAGGGCATTTATAAAGGTTCCCAGACCCTTCTAGAGCCCGTCAGGACCCTTATAAAGGCCCCCAGACCATTCTAGAGCCCCTCAGGACACTTCTAAAGGCCCCCAGACCCTTAAAGAGCCCCTCAGGACCCTTGTAACGTACCCCAGAACATGCTAATTCCCCTCAGGGCTTTTATAAGGGCACCCAGACCCTTCTAATGCCCCTCAGGACATTTCTAACGGCCCACAGAACCTTCTAGAGCCCCTCAGGACATTTCTAAAGGCTCCCAGACCCTTGTAATGCCACTCAGGGCCTTTCTAAAGGCCGCGAGACCCTTATAATCCCCCTGAGGGCCTTTAAAAAGGCCCCCAGACCCTTCTGGACCCCCTCAGGACGCTTCTAATAGCCCCCAGACCCTTCTAGAGCCCCTCAGGGCCTTTCAAAAGGCCTCCACACCCTTCTAATGACCCTCAAGACCCATGTAAAGGCCTCTAGACCTTTCTAGATTGCCTCAGGACCCATCTAAAAGCCCCCAGACCCTTCTAATGCCTTTCAGGACCCTTATGAAGGCCACAAGACCCTTCTAATGCCCCTCAGGACCTTTGTAAAGGCCCTCAGACCCTTCTAATGCCCCTCAGGGCCCTTCTAAAGGCGCCCAGACCCTTCTAATGCCCCTCAGGACCTTTCTAAAGTACCCCAGACACTTCTAGAACCTCTCAGGGCCTTTCTATATGACCCCAGACCCTTGTAATGCCCCTCAGGGCTTTTCTAAAGTCCCCCATACTCTTCTAATGCCCCTCAGGACATTTCTAAAGGACCCCAGACCCTTCTAATGCCCCTCAGGACATTTCTAAAGGCCCCCAGACCCTTCTAGAGCCCCTCAGGACATTTCTAAAGGCACCCAGACCCTTCTAATGCCACTCAGGGCCTTTCTAAAGGCCGCGAGACCCTTATAATCCCCCTGATGGCCTTTAAAAAGGCCCCCAGACCCTTCTGGACCCCCTCAGGACGCTTCTAATAGCCCCCAGACCCTTCTAATGCCTTTCAGGACACTTATGAAGGCCACAAGACCCTTCTAATGCCCCTCAGGGCATTTATAAAGGTTCCCAGACCCTTCTAGAGCCCGTCAGGACCATTATAAAGGCCCCCCGACCATTCTAGAGCCCCTCAGGACACTTCTAAAGGCCTGCAGACCATTCTAATGCCTGTCAGGTCCTTTCTAAAGGTCCCCAGACCCTTCTACTGCCCCTCAGGAGCATTCTAAAGGCTCCCAGACCCTTCTAATGCCCCTCAGGACCTTTCTAAAGGCCCTCAGACCCTTCTAATGCCCCTCAGGGCATTTATAAAGGCACCCAGACCCTTCTAGAGCCTCTCAGGACAGTTTTAAATGCCTCCAGACACTTCTAGACCAACTCAGGACCAATCTAAAGGCCCCCAGACCCTTCTAATGCCCCTCAGGACCCTTCTAAAGGCCCCCAGAAGCTTCTAATGCCCCTCAGGGCCTTTCTAAAGTACCCCAGACACTTCTAGAACCTCTCAGGGCCTTTCTATATGACCCCAGACCCTTGTAATGCCCCTCAGGGCTTTTCTAAAGTCCCCCATACCCTTCTAATGCCCCTCAGGACATTTCTAAAGGCCCCCAGACCCTTCTAGAGGCCCTCAGGACATTTCTAAAGGCACGCAGACCCTTCTAATGCCACTCAGGGCCTTTCTAAAGGCCGCGAGACCCTTATAATCCCCCTGAGGGCCTTTAAAAAGGCCCCCAGACCTTTCTGGACCCCCTCAGGATGCTTCTAATAGCCCCCAGACCCTTCTAGAGCCCCTCAGGGCCTTTCTAAAGGCCTCCACACCCTTCTAATGACCCTCAAGACCCATGTAAAGGCCCCCAGACCCTTCTAGATTGCCTCAGGACCCATCTAAAAGCCCCCAGACCCTTCTAATGCCTTTCAGGACCCTTAGGAAGGCCACAAGACCCTTCTAATGCCCCTCAGGACCGTTCTAACGGCCCTCAGACCCTTCTAGTGACCCTCAGGGACTTTATAAAGGTTCCCAGACCCTTCTAGAGCCTGTCAGGACCCTTATAAAGGCCCCCAGACCATTCTAGTGCACCTCAGAACAATTCTAAAGGCCCGCAGACCATTCTAATGCCCGTCAGGGCCTTTATAAAGGTCCCCAGACCCTTCTACTGCCCCTCAGGAGCATTCTAAAGGCCCCCCGACTCTTCTAATGCCCCACAGGGCCTTTCTAAAGGTCCCCAGACCCTTCTAGAGCCCCTGAAGACCCTTCTAAAGGCCCCCAGACCCTTATAGAGCCCCTCAGGACCCTTCTAAACTCCCCCAGACCCTGTTAATTCCCCTCAGGGCTTTTATAAGGGCACCCAGACCCTTCTAATGCCCCTCAGGACATTTATAAAGCCCCACAGAACCTTCTAGAGCCCCTCAGGACATTTCTAAAGGCACCCAGACCCTTATAATGCCACTCAGGGCCTTTCTAAAGGCCGCGAGACCCTTATAATCCTCCTGAGGTCCTTTAAAAAGGCCCCCAGACCCTTCTAGACCCCCTCAGGACGCTTCTAATAGCCCCCAGACCCTTCTAGAGCCCCTCAGGGCCTTTCTAAAGGCCGCCACACCCTTCTAATGACCCTCAAGACCCATGTAAAGGCCCCCAGACCATTCTAGATTGCCTCAGGACCCATCTAAAAGCCCCCAGACCCTTCTAAATGCCTTTCAGGGCCTTTCTAAAGGCCTCCACACCCTTCTAATGACCCTCAAGACCCATGTAAAGGCCTCTAGACCCTTCTAGATTGCCTCAGGACCCATCTAAAAGCCCCCAGACCATTCTAATGCATTTCAGGACCCTTATGAAGGCCACAAGACCCTTCTAATGCCCCTCAGGGCCCTTCTAAAGGCCCCCAGACCCTTCTAATGCCCTTCAGGGCCTTTCTAAAGTACCCCAGACACTTCTAGAACCTCTCAGGGCCTTTCTATATGACCCCAGACCCTTGTAATGCCCAACAGGTCTTTTCTAAAGGCCCCCATACCCTTCTAATGCCCCTCAGGACATTTCTAAAGGCCCCCAGACCCTTCTAGAGCCCCTCAGGACATTTCTAAAGGCACCCAGACCCTTCTAATGCCACTCAGGGCCTTTCTAAAGGCCGCGAGACCCTTATAATCCTGCTGAGGGCCTTTAAAAAGGCCCCCAGACCTTTCTGGACCCCCTCAGGACGCTTCTAATAGCCCCCAGACCCTTCTAGAGCCCCTCAGGGCCTTTCTAAAGGCCTCCACACCATTCAAATGACCCTCAAGACCCATGTAAAGGCCCCCAGACCATTCTAGATTGCCTCAGGACCCATCTAAAAGCCCCCAGACCTTTCTAATGCCTTTCAGGGCCTTTCTAAAGGCCTCCACACCCTTCTAATGCCCGTCAAGACCCATGTAAAGGCCTCTAGACCCTTCTAGATTGCCTCAGGACCCATTTAAAAGCCCCCAGACCCTTCTAATGCCTTTCAGGAACCTTATGAAGTCCACAAGACCCTTCTAATGTCCCTCAGGACCTTTCTAAAGGCCCTCAGACCCTTCTAATGCCCCTCAGGGCATTTATAAAGGTTCCCAGACCCTTCTAGAGCCCGTCAGGACCCTTATAAAGGCCCCAGACCATTCTAGAGCCCCTCAGGACACTTCTAAAGGCCCGCAGACCATTCTAATGCCCGTCAGGGCCTTTCTAAAGGTCCCCAGACCCTTCTACTGCCACTCAGGAGCATTCTAAAGGCCCCCAGACCCTTCTAATGCCCCACAGGGCCTTTCTAAAGGTCCCCAGACCCTTCTAGAGCCCCTGAAGACCCTTCTAAATGCCCCCAGACCCTTCTAATGCCCCTCAGGGTCTTTCTAAAGTACCCCAGATAATTCTAGAACCTCTCAGGGCCTTTCTATATGACCCCAGACTCTTCTAATGCCACTCAGGGCCTTTCTAAATGCCGCGAGACCCTTATAATCCCCCTGAGGGCCTTTAAAAAGGCCCCCAGACCCTTCTGGACCCCCTCAGGACGCTTCTAATAGCCCCCAGACCCTTCTAGAGCCGCTCAGAGCCTTTCTAAAGATCTCCACACCCTTCTAATGACCCTCAAGACCCATGTAAAGGCCCCCAGACCCTTCTAGATTTACTCAGGACCCATCTAAAAGCCCCCAGACCCTTCTAATGCCTTTCAGGGCCTTTCTAAAGGCCTCCACACCCTTCTAATGACCCTCAAGACCCATGTAAAGGCCCCCAGATTCTTCTAGATTGCCTCAGGACCCATCTAAAAGCCCCCAGACCCTTCTAATGCCTTTCAGGACCCTTATGAAGGACACAAGACCCTTCTGATGCCCCTCAGGACCTTTCTAAAGGCCCTCAGAACCTTCTAACGCCCGTCAGGGCATCTATAAAGGTTCCCAGACCCTTCTAGAGCCCGTCAGGACCCTTATAAAGGCCCCCAGACCATTCTAGATTCCCTCAGGACACTTCTAAAAGCCCGCAGACGAGTCTAATGCCCGTCAGGGCCTTTCTAAAGGTCCCCAGACCCTTCTACTGCCACTCAGGAGCATTCTAAAGGCCCCCAGACCCTTCTAATGCCCCTCAGGGCCTTTCTAAAGGCCCCCAGACCCTTATAGAGCCCCTCAGGACCCTTCTAAACTCCCCCAGACCCTGTTAATTCCCCTCAGGGCTTTTATAAGGGCACCCAGACCCTTCTAATGCCCCTCAGGACATTTCTAAAGGCCCCCAGAACCTTATAATGCCACTCAGGGCCTTTCTAAATGCCGCGAGACCCTTATAATCCTCCTGAGGGCCTTTAAAAAGGCCCCCAGACCCTTCTAGACCCCCTCAGGACGCTTCTAATAGCCCCCAGACCCTTCTAGAGCCCCTCAGGGCCTTTCTAAAGGCCGCCACACCCTTCTAATTACCCTCAAGACCCATGTAAAGGCCCCCAGACCATTCTAGATTGCCTCAGGACCCATCTAAAAGACCCCAGACCCTTCTAATGCCTTTCAGGGCCTTTCTAAAGGCCTCCACACCCTTCTAATGACCCTCAAGACCCATGTAAAAGCCTCTAGACCCTTCTAGATTGCCTCAGGACCCATCTAAAAGCCCCCAGACCATTCTAATGCATTTCAGGACCCTTATGAAGGCCACAAGACCCTTCTAATGCCCCTCAGGAACTTTGTAAAGGCCCTCAAACCGTTCTAATGCCCCTCAGGGCCCTTCTAAAGGCCCCCAGACCCTTCTAATGCCCTTCAGGGCCTTTCTAAAGTACCCCAGACACTTCTAGAACCTCTCAGGGCCTTTCTATATGACCCCAGACCCTTGTAATGCCCAACAGGGCTTTTCTAAAGGCCCCCATACCCTTCTAATGCCCCTCAGGACATTTCTAAAGGCCCCCAGACCATTCTAGAGCCCCTCAGGACACTTCTAAAGGCCTGCAGACCATTCTAATGCCCGTCAGGGCCTTTCTAAAGGTCCCCAGACCCTTCTACTGCCCCTCAGGAGCATTCTAAAGGCCCCCAGACCCATCAAATGCCCCACAGGGCCTTTCTAAATGTCCCCAGACCCTTCTAGAGCCCCTCAGGACCCTTCTAAAGTCCCCCGGACCATGCTAGTTCCCCTCAGGGCTTTTAAAAAGGCACCCAGACCCTTCTAATGCCCCTCAGGACCCTTATAAAGGCACCCAGACCCTTCTAGAGCCTCTCAGGACAGTTTTAAATGCCTCCAGACCCTTCTAGACCCCCTCAGGACCATTCTAAAGGCCCCCAGACCCTTCTAGAGCCCCTGAGGACATTTCTAAAGGCACCCAGACCCTTATAATGCCACTCAGGGCCTTTCTAAAGGCCGCGAGACCCTTATAATCCCCCTGAGGGCCTTTAAAAAGGCCCCCAGACACTTCTGGACCCCTCAGGACGCTTCTAATAGCCCCAGACCCTTCTAGAGCCCCTCAGGGCCTTTCTAAAGGCCTCCACACCTTTCTAATGACCCTCAAGACCCATGTAAAGGCCCCCAGACCCTTCTAGATTGCCTCAGGACCCATCTAAAAGCCCCCAGACCCTTCTAATGCCTTTCAGGGCCTTTCTAAATGCCTCCACACCCTTCTAATGACCCTCAAGACCCATGTAAAGGCCTCTAGACCCTTCTAGATTGCCTCAGGACCCATCTAAAAGCCCCCAGACCATTCTAATGCCTTTCAGGACCCTTATGAAGGCCACAAGACCCTTCTAATGCCCCTCAGGACCTTTCTAAAGGCCCTCAGACCCTTCTAATGCCCCTCAGGGCCCTTCTAAAGGACCCCAGACCCTTCTAATGCCCCTCAGGGCCTTTCTAATGTATCCCAGACACTTCTAGAACCTCTCAGGGCCTTTCTATATGACCCCAGACCCTTGTAATGCCCATCAGGGCTTTTCTAAAGGCCCCCATACCCTTCTAATGCACCTCAGGACATTTCTAAAGGCCCCCAGACCCTTCTAGAGCCCCTCAGGACATTTCTAAAGGCACCCAGACCATTCTAATGCCACTCAATGCCATTCTAAAGGCCGCGAGACCCTTATAATCCCCCTGAGGGCCTTTAAAAAGGCCCCCAGACCATTCTGGACCCCCTCAGGACTCTTCTAATAGCCCCCAGACCCTTCTAGAGCCCCTCAGGGCCTTTCTAAAGGCCTCCACACCCTTCTAATGACCCTCAAGACCCATGTAAAGGCCCCTAGACCCTTCTAGATTGCCACAGAACCCATCTAAAAGCCCCCAGACCCTTCTAATGCCTTTCAGGGCCTTTCTAAAGGCCTCCACACCCTTCTAATGACCCTCAAGACCCATGTAAAGGCCTCTAGACCCTTCTAGATTGCCTCAGGACACATCTAAAAGACCCCAGACCCTTCTAATGCCTTTCAGGACCCTTATGAAGGCCACAAGACCCTTCTAATGACCCTCAGGACCTTTGTAAAGGCCCTCAGACCCTTCTAATGCCCCTCAGGGCTCTTCTAAAGGCCCCCAGACCCTTCTACTGCCCCTCAGGGCCTTTCTAAAGTACCCCAGACACTTCTAGAACCTCTCAGGGCCTTTCTATATGACCCCAGACCCTTATAGTGCCCCTCAGGGCTTTTCTAAAGCCCCCATATCCTTCTAATGCCCCTGAGGACATTTCTAAAGGCCCTCAGACCCTTCTAGAGCCCCTCAGGGCATTTCTAAAGGCACCCAGACCATTCTAATGCCACTCAGGGCCTTTCTAAAGGCCGCGAGACCCTTATAATCCTGCTGAGGGCCTTTAAAAAGGCCCCCAGACCCTTCTGGACCCCCTCAGGACGCTTCAAATAGCCCCCAGACCCTTCTAGAGCCCCTCAGGGCCTTTCTAAAGGCCTCCACACCCTTCTAATGACCCTCAAGACCCATGTAAAGGCCTCTAGACCCTTCTAGATTGCCTAAGGACCCATCTAAAAGCCCCCAGACCCTTCTAATGCCTTTCAGGGCCCTTATGAAGGCCACAAGACCATTCTAATGCCCCTCAGGACCTTTCTAAAGGCCCTCAGACCCTTCTAATGCCCCTCAGGGCCCTTCTAAAGGCCCCCAGACCCGTCTAATGCCCCTCAGGGCCTTTCTAAAGTACCCCAGACACTTCTAGAACCTCTCAGGGCCTTTCTATATGACCCCGGACCCTTCTAATGCCCCTGAGGGCCTTTCTAAAGGCCCCCAGACCCTTCTAATGCCCCTCAGGACATTTCTAAAGGCACCCAGACCCTTCTAATGCCACTCAGGGCCTTTCTAAAGGCCGCGAGACCCTTATAATCCCCCTGAGGGCCTTTAAAAAGGCCCCCAGACCCTTCTGGACCCCCTCAGGACGCTTCTAATAGCCCCCAGACCCTTCTAATGCCTTTCAGTGCCTTTCTAAAGGCCTCCACACCCTTCTAATTACCGTCAAGACCCATGTAAAGGCACCCAGACCTTTCTAGATTGCCTCAGGACCCATCTAAAAGCCCCCAGACCCTTCTAATGCCTTTCAGGACCCTTATGAAGGCCACAAGACCCTTCTAATTCCCCTCAGGACCTTTCTAAAGGCCCTCAGACCAATCTAGTGCCCCTCAGGGCATTTATAAAGGTTTCCAGACCCTTCTAGAGCCTTTCAGGACCCTTATAAAGGCCACCAGACCATTCTAGAGCACCTCTGGACACTTCTAAAGGCCCGCAGACCATTCTAATTCCCGTCAGGGCCTTTCTAAAGGTCCCAAGACCGTTCTACTGCCCCTCAGGAGCATTCTAAAGGCCCCCAGACCCTTCTAATGCCCCTCAGGACATTTCTAAAGGCCCCCAGACCCTTCTAGAGCCCCTCAGGACATTTCTAAAGGCACCCAGAGCCTTCTAATGCCACTCAAGGACTTTCTAAAGGCCGCGAGACCCTTATAATCCCCCTGAGGGCCTTTAAAAAGGCCCCCAGACCCTTCTGGACCCCCTCAGGACGCTTCTAATAGCCCCCAGACCCTTCTAATGCCTTTCAGGGCCTTTCTAAAGGCCTCCACACCCTTCTAATGACCCTCAAGACCCATGTAAAGGCACCCAGACCTTTCTAGATTGCCTCTGGTCGTTTCTAAAAGCCCCCAGACCCTTCTAATTCCTTTCAGGGCCATTCTAAAGGACTCCACCCTTTCTAATGACCCAAAAGACACATGTAAAGGCCCCCAGACCCTTCTAGATTGCCTCAGGACCCATCTAAAAGCCCCCAGACCCTTCTAATACCTTTCAGGACCCTTATAAAGACCACAAGACCCTTCTAAAGCCCCTCAGGACCTTTCTAAAGGCCCTCAGACCCTTCTAGTGCCCCTCAGGGCATTTATAAAGGTTCCCAGACCCTTCTAGAGCCTGTCAGGACCCTTATAAAGGCCCCCAAACCATTCTAGAGCACCTCAGGACACTTCTAAAGGCCCGCAGACCATTCTAATGCCCGTCAGGGCCTTTCTAAAGGTCCCAAGACCGTTCTACTGCCCCTCAGGGGCATTCTAAAGGCCCCCAGACGCTTCTAATGCCCCTCAGGACATTTCTAAAGGCCCCCAGACCCTTCTAGAGCCCCTCAGGACATTTCTAAAGGCACCCAGACCCTTCTAATGCCACTCAAGGCCTTTCTAAAGGCCGCGAGACCCTTATAATCCCCCTGAGGGCCTTTAAAAAGGCCCCCAGACCCTTCTGGACCCCCTCAGGACGCTTCTAATAGCCCCCAGACCATTCTAGAGCCCCTCAGGGCCTTTCTAAAGGCCTCCACACCCTTCTAATGACCCTCAAGACCCATGTAAAGGCCTCTAGACCCTTCTAGATTGCCTCAGGACCCATCTAAAAGCCCCCAGACCCTTCTAATGCCTTTCAGGACCCTTATGAAGGCCACAAGACCCTTCTAATGCCCCTCAGGGCATTTATAAAGGTTCCCAGACCCTTCTAGAGCCTCTCAGGACCCTTATAAAGGCCCCCAGACCATTCTAGTGCACCTCAGAACACTTCTAAAGGCCCGCAGACCATTCTAATGCCCGTCAGGACCTTTATAAAGGTCCCCAGACCCTTCTACTGCCCCTCAGGAGCATTCTAAAGGCCCCCAGACCCTTCTAATGCCCCACAGGGCCTTTCTAAAGGTCCCCAGACCCTTCTAGAGCCCCTGAAGACCCTTCTAAAGGCCCCCAGACCCTTATAGAGCCCCTCAGGACCCTTCTAAAGTCCCCCAGACACTGTTAATTCCCCTCAGGGCTGTTATAAGGGAACCCAGACCCTTCTAATGCCCCTCAGGACATTTCTAAAGGCCCCCAGAACCTTCTAGAGCACCTGAGGACATTTCTAAAGGCACCCAGACCCTTGTAATGCCACTCAGGGCCATTCTAAAGGCCGCGAGACCCTTATAATCCCTCTGAGGGCCTTTAAAAAGGCCCCCAGACCCTTCTGGACCCCCTCAGGATGCTTCTAATCGCCCCCAGACCCTTCTAGAGCCCCTCAGGGCTTTTCTAAAGGCCTCCACACCCTTCTAATGACACTCAAGACCCATGTAAAGGCCTCTAGACCCTTCTAGATTGCCTCAGGACCCATCTAAAAGCCCCCAGACCCTTCTAATGCCTTTCAGGACCATTATGAAGGACACAAGACCCTTCTAATGCCCCTCAGGACCTTTGTAAAGGCCCTCAGACCCTTCTAATGCCCCTCAGGGCCCTTCTAAAGGCACCCAGACCCTTCTAATGCCCCTCAGGGCCTTTCTAAAGTACCCCAGACACTTCTAGAACCTCTCAGGGCCTTTCTATATGACCCCAGACCCTTCTAATGCCCAACAGGGCTTTTCTAAAGGCCCCCATACCCTTCTAATGCCCCTCAGGACATTTCTAAAGGCCCCCAGACCCTTCTAATGCCTTTCAGGGCCTTTCTAAAGGCCTCCAAACCCTTCTAATTACCGTCAATACCCATGTAAAGGCCCCCAGACCCTTCTAGATTGCCTCTGGACGATTCTAAAAGCCCCCCGACCCTTCTAGAGCCCCTCAGGGCCATTCTAAAGGCCTCCACACCCTTCTAATGACCCTCAAGACCCATGTAAAGGCCCCCAGACCCTTCTAGATTGCCTCAGGACCCATCTAAAAGCCCCCAGACCCTTCTAATGCCTTTCAGGACCCTTATGAAGGCCACAAGACCCTTCTAATGCCCCTCAGGACCTTTCTAAAGGCCCTCAGACCCATCTAGTGCCCCTCAGGGCATTTATAAAGGTTTCCAGACCCTTCTAGAGCCTTTCAGGACCCTTATAAAGGCCCCCAGACCATTCTAGAGCACCTCAGGACAATTCTAAAGGCCCGCAGACCATTCTAATTCCCGTCAGGGCCTTTCTAAAGGTCCCAAGACCGTTCTAATGCCCCTCAGGAGCATTCTAAAGGCCCCCAGACCCTTCTAATGCCCCTCAGGACATTTCTAAAGGCCCCCAGACCCTTCTAGAGCCCCTCAGGACATTTCTATAGGCACCCAGAGCCTTCTAATGCCACTCAAGGACTTTCTAGAGGCCGCAAGACCCTTATAATCCCCCTGAGGGCCTTTAAAAAGGCCCCCAGACCCTTCTGGACCCCCTCAGGACGCTTCTAATAGCCCCCAGACCATTCTAGAGCCCCTCAGGGCCTTTCTAAAGGCCTCCACACCCTTCTAATGACCCTCAAGACCCATGTAAATGCCTCTAGACCCTTCTGAAATTGCCTCAGGACCCATCTAAAAGACCCCAGACCCTTCTAATGCCTTTCAGGACCATTATGAAGGCAACAAGACCCTTCTAATGCCCCTCAGGACCTTTCTAAAGGCCCTCAGATCCTACTAATGCCCCTCAGGGCCCTTCTAAAGGACCCCAGACCCTTCTAATGCCCCTCAGGGCCTTTCTAAAGTACCCCATACACTTCTAGAACCTCTCAGGGCCTTTCTATATGACCCCAGACCCTTGTAATGCCCCTCAGGGCTTTTCTAAAGGCCCCCATACCCTTCTAATGCCCCTCAGGACATTTCTAAAGGCCCCCAGACCCTTCTAGAGCCCCTCAGGACATTTCTAAAGGCCCCCAGACCATTCTGTACCCCCTCAGGATGCTTCTAATCGCCCCCAGACCCTTCTAGAGCACCTCAGGGCCTTTCTAAAGGCCTCCACACCCTTCTAATGACCCTCAAGACCCATGTAAAGGCCCCCAGACCCTTCTAGATTGCCTCAGGACCCATCTAAAAGCCCCCCGACCCGTCTAATGCCTTTCAGGGCCTTTCTAAAGGCCTCCACACCCTTCTAATGACCCTCAAGACCCATGTAAAGGCCTCTAGATCCTTCTAGATTGCCTCAGGACCCATCTAAAAGCCCCCAGACCCTTCTAATGCCTTTCAGGACCCTTATGAAGGCCACAAGACCCTTCTAATGCCCCTCAGGACATTTCTAAAGGCCCTCAGACCCTTCTAATGCCCCTCAGGGCATTTATAAAGGTTCCCAGACCCTTCTAGAGCCCGTCAGGACCCTTATAAAGGCCCCCAGACCATTCTAGAGCCACTCAGGACACTTCTAAAGGCCTGCAGACCATTCTAATGCCCGTCAGGTCCTTTCTAAAGGTCCCCAGACCCTTCTACTGCCCCTCAGGAGCATTCTAAAGAACCCCAGACCCTTCAAATGCCTCACAGGGCCTTTCTAAAGGTCCCTAGACCCTTCTAGAGCCCCTGAAGACCCTTCTAAATGCCCCCAGATCCTTCTACTGCCTCTCAGGAGCATTCTAAAGGCCCCCAGACCCTTCTAATGCCCCTCAGGGCTTTTCTAAAGGCACCCAGACCATTCTAATGCCACTCAGGGCCATTCTAAAGGCCGCGAGACCCTTATAATCCCCCTGAGGGCCTTTAAAAAGGCCCCCAGACCATTCTGGACCCCCTCACGACGCTTCTAATAGCCCCCAGACCCTTCTAGAGCCACTCAGGGCCTTTCTAAAGGCCTCCACACCCTTCTAATGACCCTCAAGACCCATGTAAAGGCCTCTAGACCCTTCTAGATTGCCTCAGGACAAATCTAAAAGCCCCCAGACCCTTCTAATGCCTTTCAGGACCCTTATGAAGGCCACAAGACCATTCTAATGCCCCTCAGGACATTTCTAAAGGCCCTCAGACCCTTCTAATGCCCCTCAGGGCCCTTCTAAAGGCCCCCAGACCCTTCTAATGCCCCTCAGGGCCTTTCTAAATACCCCAGACACTTCTAGAACCTCTTAGGGCCTTTCTATATGACCCCAGACCCTTGTAATGCCCCTCAGGGCTTTTCTAAAGGCCACCATACCCTTCTAATGACCCTCAGGACATTTCTAAAGGCCCCCAGACCCTTCTAGAGCCTCTCAGGACATTTCTAAAGGCACCCAGACCCTTCTAATGACACTCAGGGCCTTTCTAAAGGCCGCGAGACCCTTATAATCACCCTGAGGGCCTTTAAAAAGGCCCCCAGACCCTTCTGGACCCCCTCAGGACGCTTCTAATAGCCCCCAGACCCTTCTAATGCATTTCAGGGCCTTTCTAAAGGCCTCCACACCCTTCTAATTACCGTCAAGACCCATGTAAAGGCCCCCAGACCCTTCTAGATTGCCTCTGGACGATTCTAAAAGCCCCCAGACCCTTCCAGAGCCCCTCAGGGCCTTTCTAAAGGTCTCCACACCCTTCTAATGACCCTCAAGACCCATGTAAATGCCCCCAGACCCTTCTAGATTGCCTCAGGACCCATCTAAAAGCCCCCAGACCCTTCTAATGTCTTTCAGGACCCTTATGAAGGCCACAAGACCCTTCTAATGCCCCTCAGGACCTTTCTAAAGGCCCTCAGACCAATCTAGTGCCCCTCAGGGCTTTTATAAAGGTTTCCAGACCCTTCTAGAGCCTGTCAGGACCCTTATAAAGGCCCCCAGACCATTCTAGAGCACCTCAGGACACTTCTAAAGGCCCGCAGACCATTCTAATGCCCGTCAGGGCCTTTCTAAAGGTCCCAAGACCGTTCTACTGCCCCTCAGGAGCATTCTAAAGGCCCTCAGACCCTTCTAATGCCCCTCAGGACATTTCTAAAGGCCCCCAGACCCTTCTAGAGCCCCTCAGGACATTTCTAAAGGCACCCAGACTCTTCTAATGCCACTCAGGGCCTTTCTAAAGGCCGCGAGACCCTTATAATCACCGTGAGGGCGTTTAAAAAGGCCCCCAGACCCATCTGGACCCCCTCAGGACGCTTCTAATAGCCCCCAGACCCTTCTAATGCCTTTCAGGGCCTTTCTAAAGGCCTCCACACCCTTCTAATGACCCTCAAGACCCATGTAAAGGCCCCCAGACCCTTCTAGATTGCCTCAGGACCCATCTAAAAGCCCCCAGACCCTTCTAATGCCTTTCAGGACCCTTATGAAGGCCACAAGACCCTTCTAATGCCCCTCAGGACCTTTCTAAAGGCCCTCAGACCCTTCTAATGCCCCTCAGGGCATTTATAAAGGTTCCCAGACCCTTCCAGAGCCTGTCAGGACCCTTATAAAGGCCCCGAGACCATTCTAGTGCACCTCAGAACACTTCTAAGGCCCGCAGACCATTCTAATGCCCGTCAGGACCTTTCTAAAGGTCCCCAGACCCTTCTACTGCCCCTCAGGAGCATTCTAAAGGCCCCCAGACCCTTCTAATGCCCCACAGGGCCTTTCTAAAGGTCCCCAGACCATTCTAGAGCCCCTGAAGACCCTTCTAAAGGCCCCCAGACCCTTATAGAGCCCCTCAGGACCCTTCTAAAGTCCCCCAGACCCTTCTAATGCCCCTCAGGGCTTTTATAAGGGCACTCAGACCCTTCTCATGCCCCTCAGGACATTTCTAAAGGCCCCCAGAACATTCTAGAGCCCCTGAGTACATTTCTAAAGGCACCCAGACCCTTCTAGATTGCCTCAGGACCCATCTAAAAGCCCCCAGACCCTTCTAATGCCTTTCAGGGCCTTTCTAAAGGCCTCCACACCCTTCTAATGACCCTCAAGACCCATGTAAAGGCCTCTAGACCCTTCTAGATTGCCTCAGGACCCATCTAAAAGCCTCCAGACCCTTCTAATGCCTTTCAGGACCCTTATGAAGGCCACAAGACCCTTCTAATGCCCCTCAGGACCTTTCTAAAGGCCCTCAGACCAATCTAGTGCCCCTCAGGGCATTTATAAAGGTTTCCAGACCCTTCTAGAGCCTGTCAGGACCCTTATAAAGGCCCCCAGACCATTCTAGAGCACCTCAGGACAATTCTAAAGGCCCGCAGACCATTCTAATGCCCGTCAGGGCCTTTCTAAAGGTCCCAAGACCGTTCTACTGCCCCTCAGGAGCATTCTAAAGGCCCCCAGACCCTTCTAATGCCCCTCAGGACATTTCTAAAGGCCCCCAGACCCTTCTAGAGCCCCTCAGGACATTTCTAAAGGCACCCAGAGCCTTCTAATGCCACTCAAGGACTTTCTAAAGGCCGCTAGACCCTTATAATCCCCCTGAGGGCCTTTAAAAAGGCCCCCAGACCCTTCTGGACCCCCTCAGGACGCTTCTAATAGCCCCCATACCATTCTAGAGCCCCTCAGGGCCTTTCTAAAGGCCTCCACACCCTTCTAATGACCCTCAAGACCCATGTAAAGGCCTCTAGACCCTTCTGAAATTGCCTCAGGACCCATCTAAAAGCCCCCAGACCGTTCTAATGCCTTTCAGGACCCTTATGAAGGCCACAAGACCCTTCTAATGCCCCTCAGGACCTTTCTAAAGGCCCTCAGATCCTTCTAATGCCCCTCAGGGCCTTTCTAAAGTACCCCAGACACTTCTAGAACCTCTCAGGGCCTTTCTATATGACCCCAGACCCTTCTAATGCCACTCAGGGCTTATCTAAATTCCCCCATACCCTTCTAATGCCCCTCAGGACATTTCTAAATTCCCCCAGACCCTTCTAGAGCCCCTCAGGACATTTCTAAAGGCACCCAGACCCTTCTAATGCCACTCAGGGCCTTTCTAAAGGCCGCGAGACCCTTATAATCACCCTGAGGGCGTTTAAAAAGGCCCCCAGACCCATCTGGACCCCCTCAGGACGCTTCTAATAGCCCCCAGACCCTTCTAATGCCTTTCAGGGCCTTTCTAAAGGCCTCCACACCCTTCTAATGACCCTCAAGACCCATGTAAAGGCCCCCAGACCCTTCTAGATTGCCTCAGGACCCATCTAAAAGCCCCCAGACCGTTCTAATGCCTTTCAGGACCCTTATGAAGGCCACAAGACCCTTCTAATGCCACTCAGGACATTTCTAAAGGCCCTCAGACCCTTCTAATGACCCTCAGGGCATTTATAAAGGTTCCCAGACCCTTCCAGAGCCTGTCAGGACCCTTATAAAGGCCCCCAGACCATTCTAGTGCACCTCAGAACACTTCTAAAGGCCCGCAGACCATTCTAATGCCCGTCAGGACCTTTCTAAAGGTCCCCAGACCCTTCTACTGCCCCTCAGGAGCATTCTAAAGGCCCCCAGACCCTTCTAATGCCCCACAGGGCCTTTCTAAAGGTCCCTAGACCCTTCTAGAGCCCCTGATGCCCCTTCTAAATGCCCCCAGACCCTGTTAATTCCCCTCAGGGCTTTTATAAAGGCCCCCAGACCCTTCTAATGCCCCTCAGGACATTTCTAAAGGCCCCCAGAACCTTCTAGAGCCCCTGAGTACATTTCTAAAGGCACCCAGACCTTTCTAGATTGCCTCAGGACCCATCTAAAAGCCCCCAGACCCTTCTAATGCCTTTTTGGCCTTTCTAAAGGCCTCCACACCCTTCTAATGACCCTCAAGACCCATGTAAAGGCCTCTAGACCCTTCTAGATTGCCTCAGGACCCATCTAAAAGCCCCCAGACCCTTCTAATGCCTTTCAGGACCCTTATGAAGGCCACAAGACCCTTCTAATGCGCCTCAGGACCATTGTAAAGGCCCCCAGACCCTTCTAATGCCCCTCAGGGGCTTTCTAAAGTACCCCAGACACTTCTAGAACGTCTCAGGGCCTTTCTATATGACCCCAGACCCTTGTAATACCCAACAGGGCTTTTCTAAAGGCCCCCATACGCTTCTAATGCCCCTCAGGACATTTCTAAAGGCCCCCAGACCCTTCTAGAGCCCCTCAGGACATTTCTAAAGGCACCCAGACCCTTCTAATGCCACTCAGGGCCTTTCTAAAGGCCGCGAGACCCTTATAATCCCCCTGAGGGCCTTTAAAAAGGCCCCCAGACCCTTCTGGACCCCCTCAGGACGCTTCTAATAGCCCCCAGACCCTTCTAGAGCCCCTCAGGGCCTTTCTAAAGGCCTCCACACCCTTCTAATGACCCTCAAGACCCATGTAAAGGCCCCCAGACCCTTCTAGATTGCCTCAGGACCCATCTAAAAGCCCCCAGACCCTTCTAATGCCTTTCAGGACCCTTATGAATGCCACAAGACCCTTCTAATGCCCCTCAGGACCTTTCTAAAGGCCCTCAGACCCTTCTAAAGCCCCTCAGGGCATTTATAAAGGTTCCCAGACCCTTCTAGAGCCCGTCAGGACCCTTATAAAGGCCCCCAGACCATTCTAGAGCCCCTCAGGACACTGCTAAAGGCCCGCAGACCATTCTAATACCCGTCAGGACCTTTCTAAAGGTCCCCAGACCCTTCTACTGACACTCAGGAGCATTCTAAAGGCCCCCAGACCATTCTAATGCCCCACAGGGCCTTTCTAAAGTTCCCCAGAGCATTCTAGAGCCCCTGAAGACCCTTATAAAGGCCCCCAGACCCTTCTAATTTCCCTCAGGGCCTTTCTCAAGTACCCCAGACACTTCTAGAACCTCTCAGGGCCTTTCTATATGACCCCAGATCCGTCTAATGCCACTCAGGGCCTTTCTAAAGTCCGCGAGACCCTTATAATCCCACTGAGGGCCTTTAAAAAGTCCCCCAGACCCTTCTGGACCCCCTCAGGATGCTTCTAATAGCCCCCAGACCCTTCTGGAGCCCCTCAGGGCCTTTCTAAAGGCCTCCACACCCTTCTAATGACCCTCAAGAACCATGTAAAGGCCCCCAGACCCTTCTAGATTGCCTCAGGACCCATCTAAAAGCCCCCATACCCTTCTAATGCCTTTCAGAGCCTTTCTAAAGGCCTCCACACCCTTCTAATGACCCTCAAGACCCATGTAAAGGCCCCTAGACCCTTCTAGATTGCCTCAGGACCCATCTAAAAGCCCCCAGACCCTTCTAATGCCTTTCAGGACCCTTATAAAGGCCACAAGACCCTTCTAATGCCCCTCAGGACCTTTCTAAAGGCCCTCAGACCCTTCTAATGACCCTCAGGGCATTTATAAAGGTTCCCAGACCCTTCTAGAGCCAATCAGGACCCTTATAAAGGCCCCCAGACCCTTCTAGAGCCCCTCAGGACACTTCTAAAGGCCCGCAGACAATTCTAATGCCTGTCAGGGCCTTTCTAAAGGTCCCCAGACCCTTCTACTGCCCCTCAGGAGCATTCTAAAGGCCCCCAGACCCTTCTAATGCCCCACAGGGCCTTTCTAAAGGTCCCCAGATCCTTCTAGAGCCCCTGAAGACCCTTCTAAAGGCCCCCAGACCCTTATAGAGCCCCTCAGGACACTTCTAAAGTCCCCCAGACACTGCTAATTCCCCTCAGGGATTTTATAAGGGCCACAAGACCCATCTAATGCCCCTCAGGACCCTTATAAAGGCACCCAGACCCTTCTAGAGCCTCTCAGGACAGTTTTAAATGCCTCCAGACCCTTCTAGACCCCCTCAGGACCATTCTAAAGGCCCCCAGACCCTTCTAATGCCCCTCAGGACCCTTCTAAAGGCCCCCAGACCCTTCTAATGCCCCTCAGGGCCTTTCTAAAGTACCCCAGACACTTCTAGAACCTCTCAGGGCCTTTCTATATGACCCCAGAACCTTGTAATGCCCCTCAGGGCCCTTATAAAGGCACCCATACCCTTCTAATCCCCCTCAGGACATTTCTAAAGGCCCCCAGACCCTTATAATGCCCCTCAGGACCCTTCCAAAGGCCCCCAGATCCTTTTAATTCCCCTCAGGGCCTTTCTAAAGTACCCCAGACACTTCTAGAACCTCTCAGGGCCTTTCTATATGACCCCAGACCCTTGTAATGCCCCTCAGGGCCTTTCTAAAGGCCCCCAGACCCTTCTAATGCCCCTCAGGACATTTCTAAATGCCCCCAGACCCTTCTAGAGCCCCTCAGGACATTTCTAAAGGCACCCAGACCCTTCTAATGCAACTCAGGGCTTTTCTAAAGGCCGCGAGACCCTTATAATCCCCCTGAGGGCCTTTAAATAGGCCCCCAGACCCCTCTGGACCCCCTCAGGACGATTTTAATAGCCCCCAGACCCTTCTAGAGCCACTCAGGGCCTTTCTAAAGACCTCCACACCCTCCTAATGACCCTCAAGACCCATGTAAAGGCCCCCAGACCTTTCTAGATTGCCTCAGGACCCATCTAAAAGCCCCCAGACCCTTCTAATGCCTTTCAGGGCCTTTCTAAAGGCCTCCACACCCTTCTAATGACACTCAAGACCAATGTAAAGGCCCCTAGACCCTTCTAGATTGCCTCAGAACCCATCTAAAAGCCCCCAGACCCTTCTAATGCCTTTCAGGACCCTTATGAAGGCCACAAGACCCTTCTAAGGCCCCTCAGGACCTTTCTAAAGGCCCTCAGACCCTTCTATTGCCCCTCTAGGCATTTATAAATGTTCCCAGACCCTTCTAGAGCCCGACAGGACCCTTATAAAGGCCCCCAGACCATTCTAGAGCCCCTCAGGACACTTCTAAAGGCCCGCAGACCATTCTAATGCCCGTCAGGGCCTTTCTAAAGGTCCCCAGACCCTTCTACTGCCCCTCAGGAACATTCTAAAGGCCCCCAGACCCTTCTAATGCCCCACAGGGCCTTTCTAAAGGCCTCCACACCCTTCTAATGACCCTCAAGACCCATGTAAAGGCCCCCAGACCCTTCTAGAGCCCCTGAAGACCCTTCTAAAGGCCCCCAGACCCTTCTAGAGCCCCTCAGGACCCTTCTAATGTCCCCCAGACCCTGCTAATTCCCCTCAGGGCATTTATAAGGGCCACAAGACCCTTCTAATTCCCCTCAGGACACTTATAAAGGCACACAGACCCTTCTAGAGCCTCTCAGGACAGTTTTAAATGCCTCCAGACCCTTCTAGACCCCCTCAGGACCATTCTAAAGGCCCCCAGACCCTTCTAATGCCCCTCAGGACCTTTCTAAAGGCCCCCAGACCCTTCTAATGCACCTCAGGGCCTTTCTAAAGTACCCCAGACAATTCTAGAACCTCTCAGGGCTTTTCTATATGACCCCAGACCCTTGTAATGCCCCTCAGGGCCTTTCTAAAGGCCCCCAGACCTTTCTAATGCCCCTCAGGACATTTCTAAAGGCCCCCAGACACTTCTAGAACCTCTCAGGGCTTTTCTATATGACCCCAGACCCTTGTAATGCCCCTCAGGGCCTTTCTAAAGGCCCCCAGACCCTTCTAATGACCCTCAAGACCCATATAAAGGCCCCCAGACCCTTCTAGAGCCCCTGAAGACCCTTCTAAAGGCCCCCAGACCCTTCTAGAGCACCTCAGGACCCTTCTAATGTCCCCCAGACCCTGCTAATTCCCCTCAGGGCTTTTATAAGTGCCACAAGACCATTCTAATGCCCCTCAGGACCCTTATAAAGGCACCCAGACCCTTCTAGAGCCTCTCAGGACAGTTTTAAATGCCTCCAGACCCTTCTAGACCCCCTCAGGACCATTCTAAAGGCCCCCAGACCCTTCTAATGCCCCTCAAGACCATTCTAAAGGACCCCAGACCCTTCTAATGCCCCTCAGGGCCTTTCTAAAGTACCCCAGACACTTCAAGAACCTCTCAGGGCCTTTCTATATGACCCCAGACCCTTCTAATGCCCCTCAGGGCCTTTCTAAAGGCCCCCAGACCCTTCTAATGCCCCTCAGGACATTTCTAAAGGCCCCCAGACCCTTCTAGAGCCCCTCAGGACATTTCTAAAGGCACTCAGACCCTTCTAATGCCACTCAGGGCCTTTCTAAAGGCCGCGAGACCCTTATACGCCCCCTGAGGGCCATTAAAAAGGCCCCCAGACCCTTCTGGACCCCCTCAGGACGCTTCTAATAGCCCCCAGACTATTCTAGAGCCCCTTAGGGCCTTTCTAAAGGCCTCCACACCCTTCTAATGACCCTCAAGACCCATGTAAAGGCCCCTAGACCCTTCTAGATTGCCTCAGGACCCATCTAAAAGCCCCCAGACCCTTCTAATGCCTTTCAGGACCCTTATGAAGGCCACAAGACCCTTCTAATGCCCCTCAGGACCTTTCTAAAGGCCCTAAGACCCTTCTATTGCCCCTCTAGGAATTTATAAAGGTTCCCAGACCATTCTAGAGCCCCTCAGGACACTTCTAAAGGCCCGCAGACCATTCTAATGCCCGTCAGGGCCTTTCTAAAGGTCCCCAGACCCTTCTACTGCCCCTCAGGAGCATTCTAAAGACCCCAAGGCCCTTCTAATGCCCCATAGGGCCTTTCTAAAGGTCCCCAGACCCTTCTAGAGCCCCTGAAGACCCTTCTAAAGGCCCTCAGACCCTTATAGAGCCCCTCAGGACCCTTCTAAAGTCCCCCAGACCCTGCTAATTCCCCTCAGGGCTTTTATAAGGGCACCCAGACCCTTCTAATGCCCCTCAGGACCCTTATAAAGAAACCCAGACCCTTCTAGAGCCTCTCAGGACAGTTTTAAATGCCTCCAGACCCTTCTAGACCCCCTCAGGACCATTCTAAAAGCCCCCAGACCCTTCTAATGCCCCTCAGGGCCTTTCTAAAGTACCCCAGACACTTCTAGAACCTCTCAGGGCCTTTCTATATGACCCCAGAACCTTGTAATGCCCCTCAGGGACTTTCTAAAGGCCCCCAGACCCTTCTAATGCCCCTCAGGACATTTCTAAAGGCCCCCAGACCCTTCTAGAGCCCCTCAGGACATTTCTAAAGGCACCCAGACCCTTCTAATGCCACTCAGGGCCTTTCTAAAGGACGCAAGACCCTTATAATCCCCCTGAGGGCCTTTAAAAAGCCCCCCAGACCCTTCTGGACCCCCTCACGATGCTTCTAATAGCCCCCAGACCCTTCTGGAGCCCCTCAGGGCCTTTCTAAAGGCCTCCACACCCTTCTAATGACCCTCAAGAACCATGTAAAGGCCCCCAGACCCTTCTAGATTGCCTCAGGACCCATCTAAAAGCCCCCAGACCCTTCTAATGCCTTTCAGAGCCTTTCTAAAGGCCTCCACACCCTTCTAATGACCCTCAAGACCCATGTAAAGGCCCCTAGACCCTTCTAGATTGCCTCAGGACCCATCTAAAAGCCCCCAGACCCTTCTAATGCCTTTCAGGACCCTTATAAAGGCCACAAGACCCTTCTAATGCCCCTCAGGACCTTTCTAAAGGCCCTCAGACCCTTCTAATGACCCTCAGGGCATTTATAAAGGTTCCCAGACCCTTCTAGAGCCAATCAGGACCCTTATAAAGGCCCCCAGACCCTTCTAGAGCCCCTCAGGACACTTCTAAAGGCCCGCAGACCATTCTAATGCCTGTCAGGGCCTTTCTAAAGGTCCCCAGACCCTTCTACTGCCCCTCAGGAGCATTCTAAAGGCCCCCAGACCCTTCTAATGCCCCACAGGGCCTTTCTAAAGGTCCCCAGATCCTTCTAGAGCCCCTGAAGACCCTTCTAAAGGCCCCCAGACCCTTATAGAGCCCCTCAGGACCCTTCTAAAGTCCCCCAGACACTGCTAATTCCCCTCAGGGATTTTATAAGGGCCACAAGACCCATCTAATGCCCCTCAGGACCCTTATAAAGGCACCCAGACCCTTCTAGAGCCTCTCAGGACAGTTTTAAATGCCTCCAGACCCTTCTAGACCCCCTCAGGACCATTCTAAAGGCCCCCAGACCCTTCTAATGCCCCTCAGGACCCTTCTAAAGGCCCCCAGACCCTTCTAATGCCCCTCAGGGCCTTTCTAAAGTACCCCAGACACTTCTAGAACCTCTCAGGGCCTTTCTATATGACCCCAGACCCTTGTAATGCCCCTCAGGGCCCTTCCAAAGGCCCCCAGATCCTTTTAATTCCCCTCAGGGCCTTTCTAAAGTACCCCAGACACTTCTAGAAACTCTCAGGGCCTTTCTATATGACCCCAGACCCTTGTAATGCCCCTCAGGGCCTTTCTAAAGGCCCCCAGACCCTTCTAGAGACCCTCAGGACATTTCTAAAGGAACCCAGACCCTTCTAATGCAACTCAGGGCCTTTCTAAAGGCCGCGAGACCCTTATAATCCCCCTGAGGGCCTTTAAAAAGGCCCCCAGACCCCTCTGGACCCCCTCAGGACGATTTTAATAGCCCCCAGACCCTTCTAGAGCCACTCAGGGCCTTTCTAAAGACCTCCACACCCTCCTAATGACCCTCAAGACCCATGTAAAGGCCCCCAGACCTTTCTAGATTGCCTCAGGACCCATCTAAAAGCCCCCAGACCCTTCTAATGCCTTTCAGGGCCTTTCTAAAGGCCTCCACACCCTTCTAATGACACTCAAGACCAATGTAAAGGCCCCTAGACCCTTCTAGATTGCCTCAGAACCCATCTAAAAGCCCCCAGACCCTTCTAATGCCTTTCAGGACCCTTATGAAGGCCACAAGACCCTTCTAAGGCCCCTCAGGACCTTTCTAAAGGCCATCAGACCCTTCTATTGCCCCTCTAGGCATTTATAAATGTTCCCAGACCCTTCTAGAGCCCGACAGGACCCTTATAAAGGCCCCCAGACCATTCTAGAGCCCCTCAGGACACTTCTAATGTCCCCCAGACCCTGCTAATTCCCCTCAGGGCATTTATAAGGGCCACAAGACCCTTCTAATGCCCCTCAGGACCCTTATAAAGGCACACAGACCCTTCTAGAGCCTCTCAGGACAGTTTTAAATGCCTCCAGACCCTTCTACACTCCCTCAGGACCATTCTAAAGGCCCCCAGACCCTTCTAATGCCCCTCAGGACCTTACTAAAGGCCCCCAGACCCTTCTAATGCACCTCAGGGCCTTTCTAAAGTACCCCAGACAATTCTAGAACCTCTCAGGGCTTTTCTATATGACCCCAGACCCTTGTAATGCCCCTCAGGGCCTTTCTAAAGGCCCCCAGACCCTTCTAATGCCCCTCAGGACATTTCTAAAGGCCCCCAGACACTTCTAGAACCTCTCAGGGCTTTTCTATATGACCCCAGACCCTTGTAATGCCCCTCAGGGCCTTTCTAAAGGCCCCCAGACCCTTCTAATGACCCTCAAGACCCATGTAAAGGCCCCCAGACCCTTCTAGAGCCCCTGAAGACCCTTCTAAAGGCCCCCAGACCCTTATAGAGCACCTCAGGACCCTTCTAATGTCCCCCAGACCCTGCTAATTCCCCTCAGGGCATTTATAAGGGCCACAAGACCCTTCTAATGCCCCTCAGGACCCTTATAAAGGCACACAGACCCTTCTAGAGCCTCTCAGGACAGTTTTAAATGCCTCCAGACCCTTCTAGACCCCCTCAGGACCATTCTAAAGGCCCCCAGACCCTTCTAATGCCCCTCAGGACCATTCTAAAGGCCCCCAGACCCTTCTAATGCCCCTCAGGGCCTTTCTAAAGTACCCCAGACAATTCTAGAACCTCTCAGGGCTATTCTATATGACCCCAGACCCTTGTAATGCCCCTCAGGGCCTTTCTAAAGGCCCTCAGACCCTTCTAATGCCCCTCAGGACATTTCTAAAGGCCCCCAGACACTTCTAGAACCTCTCAGGGCTTTTCTATATGACCCCAGACCCTTGTAATGCCCCTCAGGGCCTTTCTAAAGGCCCCCAGACCCTTCTAATGCCCCTCAGGACGCTTCTAATAGCCCCCAGACCCTTCTAGAGCCCCTCAGGGCCTTTCTAAAGGCCTCCACACCCTTCTAATGACCCTCAAGACCCATGTAAAGGCCCCCAGACAATTCTAGAGCCCCTCAGGACCCTTCTAAAGTCCCCCAGACCCTGCTAATTCCCCTCAGGGCATTTATAAGGGCCACAAGACCCTTCTAATGCCCCTGAGGACCCTTATAAAGGCACACAGACCCTTCTAGAGCCTCTCAGGACAGTTTTAAATGCCTCCAGACCCTTCTAGAACCCCTCAGGACCATTCTAAAGGCCCCCAGACCCTTCTAATGCCCCTCAGGGCCTTTCTAAAGTACCCCAGACAATTCTAGAACCTCTCAGGGCTATTCTATATGACCCCAGACCCTTGTAATGCCCCTCAGGGCCTTTCTAAAGGCCCTCAGACCCTTCTAATGCCCCTCAGGACATTTCTAAAGGCCCCCAGACACTTCTAGAACCTCTCAGGGCTTTTTTATATGACCCCAGACCCTTGTAATGCCCCTCAGGGCCTTTCTAAAGGCCCCCAGACCCTTCTAATGCCCCTCAGGACGCTTCTAATAGCCCCCAGACCCTTCTAGAGCCCCTCAGGGCCTTTCTAAAGGCCTCCACACCCTTCTAATGACCCTCAAGACCCATGTAAAGGCCCCCAGACAATTCTAGAGCCCCTCAGGACCCTTCTAAAGTCCCCCAGACCCTGCTAATTCCCCTCAGGGCATTTATAAGGGCCACAAGACCCTTCTAATGCCCCTGAGGACCCTTATAAAGGCACACAGACCCTTCTAGAGCCTCTCAGGACAGTTTTAAATGCCTCCAGACCCTTCTAGAACCCCTCAGGACCATTCTAAAGGCCCCCGGACCCTTCTAATGCCCCTCAGGACCCTTCTAAAGGCCCCCAGACCCTTCTAATGCCCCTCAGGGCCTTTCTAAAGGCCGCGAGACCCTTATCATCCCCCTGAGGGCCTTTAAAAAGGCCCCCAGACCCTTCTGGACCCCCTCAGGACGCTTCTAATAGCCCACAGACTCTTCTAGAGCCCCTTAGGGCCTTTCTAAAGGCCTCCACACCCTTCTAATGACCCTCAAGACCCATGTAAAGGCCCCAGACCCTTCTAGATTGCCTCAGGACCCATCTAAAAGCCCCCAGACCCTTCTAATACCTTTCAGGACCCTTATGAAGGCCACAAGACCCTTCTAATGCCCGTCAGGACCTTTCTAAAGGCCCTCAGACCCTTCTAATGCCCCTCAGGGCCTTTCTAAATGTCCCCAGACCCTTCTAGATCCCCTGAAGACCCTTCTAAAGGCCCCCACACCATTCTAGAGCCACTCAGGACCCTTATAAAGTCCCCCAGACCTTGCTAATTTCGCTCAGGTCTTTTATAAAGGCACCCAGACCCTTCTAGAGCCTCTCAGGACAGTTTTAAATGCCTCCAGACCTTTATAGACCCCCTCAGGACCATTCTAAAGGCCCCCAGACCCTTCTAATGCCCCTCAGGGCCTTTCTAAAGTACCCCAGACACTTCTAGAACCTCTCAGGGCCTTTCTATATGACCCCAGACCCTTCTAATGCCCCTCAGGGCCTTTCTAAAGGCCCCCAGACCATTCTAATGCCCCTCAGGACATTTCTAAAGGCCCCCAGACCCTTCTAGAGCCTATCAGGACATTTCTAAAGGCACCCAGACCCTTCTAATGCCACTCAGGGCCTTTCTAAAGGCCGCAAGACCCTTATAATCCCCCTGAGGGCCTTTAAAAAGGCCCCCAGACCCTTCTGGACCCCCTCAGGATGCTTCTAATAGCCCCCAGACCCTTCTAGAGCCCCTCAGGGCCTTTCTAAAGGCCTCCACACCCTTCTAATGACCCTCAAGACCCATGTAAAGGCCCCCAGACCCTTCTAGATTGCCTCAGGACCCATCTAAAAGCCCCCAGACCCTTCTAATGCTATTCAGAGCCTTTCTAAAGGACTCCACACCCTTCTAATGACCCTCAAGACCCATGTAAAGGCCTCTAGACCCTTCTGAAATTGCCTCAGGACCCATCTAAAAGACCCCAGACCATTCTAATGCATTTCAGGACCATTATGAAGGCAACAAGACCCTTCTAATGCCCCTCAGGACCTTTCTAAAGGCCCTCAGATCCTTCTAATGCCCCTCAGGGCCTTTCTAAAGTACCCCAGACACTTCTAGAACCTCTCAGGGCCTTTCTATATGACCCCAGACCCTTCTAATGCCACTCAGGGCTTATCTAAATTCCCCCATACCCTTCTAATGCCCCTCAGGACATTTCTAAATTCCCCCAGACCCTTCTAGAGCCCCTCAGGACATTTCTAAAGGCACCCAGACCCTTCTAATGCCACTCAGGGCCTTTCTAAAGGCCGCGAGACCCTTATAATCACCCTGAGGGCGTTTAAAAAGGCCCCCAGACCCATCTGGACCCCCTCAGGACGCTTCTAATAGCCCCCAGACCCTTCTAATGCCTTTCAGGGCCTTTCTAAAGGCCTCCACACCCTTCTAATGACCCTCAAGACCCATGTAAAGGCCCCCAGACCCTTCTAGATTGCCTCAGGACCCATCTAAAAGCCCCCAGACCGTTCTAATGCCTTTCAGGACCCTTATGAAGGCCACAAGACCCTTCTAATGCCCCTCAGGACCTTTCTAAAGGCCCTCAGACCCTTCTAATGACCCTCAGGGCATTTATAAAGGTTCCCAGACCCTTCCAGAGCCTGTCAGGACCCTTATAAAGGCCCCCAGACCATTCTAGTGCACCTCAGAACACTTCTAAAGGCCCGCAGACCATTCTAATGCCCGTCAGGACCTTTCTAAAGGTCCCCAGACCCTTCTACTGCCCCTCAGGAGCATTCTAAAGGCCCCCAGACCCTTCTAATGCCCCACAGGGCCTTTCTAAAGGTCCCCAGACCCTTCTAGAGCCCCTGATGCCCCTTCTAAATGCCCCCAGACCCTGTTAATTCCCCTCAGGGCTTTTATAAAGGCCCCCAGACCCTTCTAATGCCCCTCAGGACATTTCTAAAGGCCCCCAGAACCTTCTAGAGCCCCTGAGTACATTTCTAAATGCACCCAGACCCTTCTAGATTTCCTCAGGACCCATCTAAAAGCCCCCAGACCCTTCTAATGCCTTTTTGGCCTTTCTAAAGGCCTCCACACCCTTCTAATGACCCTCAAGACCCATGTAAAGGCCTCTAGACCCTTCTATATTGCCTCAGGACCCATCTAAAAGCCCCCAGACCCTTCTAATGCCTTTCAGGACCCTTATGAAGGCCACAAGACCCTTCTAATGCGCCTCAGGACCATTGTAAAGGCCCCCAGACCCTTCTAATGCCCCTCAGGGGCTTTCTAAAGTACCCCAGACACTTCTAGAACGTCTCAGGGCCTTTCTATATGACCCCAGACCCTTGTAATACCCAACAGGGCTTTTCTAAAGGCCCCCATACCCTTCTAATGCCCCTCAGGACATTTCTAAAGGCCCCCAGACCCTTCTAGAGCCCCTCAGGACATTTCTAAAGGCACCCAGACCCTTCTAATGCCACTCAGGGCCTTTCTAAAGGCCGCGAGACCCTTATAATCCCCCTGAGGGCCTTTAAAAAGGCCCCCAGACCCTTCTGGACCCCCTCAGGACGCTTCTAATAGCCCCCAGACCCTTCTAGAGCCCCTCAGGGCCTTTCTAAAGGCCTCCACACCCTTCTAATGACCCTCAAGACCCATGTAAAGGCCCCCAGACCCTTCTAGATTGCCTCAGGACCCATCTAAAAGCCCCCAGACCCTTCTAATGCCTTTCAGGACCCTTATGAATGCCACAAGACCCTTCTAATGCCCCTCAGGACCTTTCTAAAGGCCCTCAGACCCTTCTAAAGCCCCTCAGGGCATTTATAAAGGTTCCCAGACCCTTCTAGAGCCCGTCAGGACCCTTATAAAGGCCCCCAGACCATTCTAGAGCCCCTCAGGACACTGCTAAAGGCCCGCAGACCATTCTAATACCCGTCAGGACCTTTCTAAAGGTCCCCAGACCCTTCTACTGACACTCAGGAGCATTCTAAAGGCCCCCAGACCATTCTAATGCCCCACAGGGCCTTTCTAAAGTTCCCCAGAGCATTCTAGAGCCCCTGAAGACCCTTATAAAGGCCCCCAGACCCTTCTAATTTCCCTCAGGGCCTTTCTCAAGTACCCCAGACACTTCTAGAACCTCTCAGGGCCTTTCTATATGACCCCAGATCCGTCTAATGCCACTCAGGGCCTTTCTAAAGTCCGCGAGACCCTTATAATCCCCCTGAGGGCCTTTAAAAAGTCCCCCAGACCCTTCTAGACCCCCTCAGGATGCTTCTAATAGCCCCCAGACCCTTCTGGAGCCCCTCAGGGCCTTTCTAAAGGCCTCCACACCCTTCTAATGACCCTCAAGAACCATGTAAAGGCCCCCAGACCCTTCTAGATTGCCTCAGGACCCATCTAAAAGCCCCCATACCCTTCTAATGCCTTTCAGAGCCTTTCTAAAGGCCTCCACACCCTTCTAATGACCCTCAAGACCCATGTAAAGGCCCCTAGACCCTTCTAGATTGCCTCAGGACCCATCTAAAAGCCCCCAGACCCTTCTAATGCCTTTCAGGACCCTTATAAAGGCCACAAGACCCTTCTAATGCCCCTCAGGACCTTTCTAAAGGCCCTCAGACCCTTCTAATGACCCTCAGGGCATTTATAAAGGTTCCCAGACCCTTCTAGAGCCAATCAGGACCCTTATAAAGGCCCCCAGACCCTTCTAGAGCCCCTCAGGACACTTCTAAAGGCCCGCAGACAATTCTAATGCCTGTCAGGGCCTTTCTAAAGGTCCCCAGACCCTTCTACTGCCCCTCAGGAGCATTCTAAAGGCCCCCAGACCCTTCTAATGCCCCACAGGGCCTTTCTAAAGGTCCCCAGATCCTTCTAGAGCCCCTGAAGACCCTTCTAAAGGCCCCCAGACCCTTATAGAGCCCCTCAGGACACATCTAAAGTCCCCCAGACACTGCTAATTCCCCTCAGGGATTTTATAAGGGCCACAAGACCCATCTAATGCCCCTCAGGACCCTTATAAAGGCACCCAGACCCTTCTAGAGCCTCTCAGGACAGTTTTAAATGCCTCCAGACCCTTCTAGACCCCCTCAGGACCATTCTAAAGGCCCCCAGACCCTTCTAATGCCCCTCAGGACCCTTCTAAAGGCCCCCAGACCCTTCTAATGCCCCTCAGGGCCTTTCTAAAGTACCCCAGACACTTCTAGAACCTCTCAGGGCCTTTCTATATGACCCCAGAACCTTGTAATGCCCCTCAGGGCCCTTATAAAGGCACCCATACCCTTCTAATCCCCCTCAGGACATTTCTAAAGGCCCCCAGACCCTTATAATGCCCCTCAGGACCCTTCCAAAGGCCCCCAGATCCTTTTAATTCCCCTCAGGGCCTTTCTAAAGTACCCCAGACACTTCTAGAACCTCTCAGGGCCTTTCTATATGACCCCAGACCCTTGTAATGCCCCTCAGGGCCTTTCTAAAGGCCCCCAGACCCTTCTAATGCCCCTCAGGACATTTCTAAATGCCCCCAGACCCTTCTAGAGACCCTCAGGACATTTCTAAGGGCACCCAGACCCTTCTAATGCAACTCAGGGCCTTTCTAAACGCCGCGAGACCCTTATAATCCCCCTGAGGGCCTTTAAAAAGGCCCCCAGACCCCTCTGGACCCCCTCAGGACGATTTTAATAGCCCCCAGACCCTTCTAGAGCCACTCAGGGCCTTTCTAAAGACCTCCACACCCTCCTAATGACCCTCAAGACCCATGTAAAGGCCCCCAGACCTTTCTAGATTGCCTCAGGACCCATCTAAAAGCCCCCAGACCCTTCTAATGCCTTTCAGGGCCTTTCTAAAGGCCTCCACACCCTTCTAATGACACTCAAGACCAATGTAAAGGCCCCTAGACCCTTCTAGATTGCCTCAGAACCCATCTAAAAGCCCCCAGACCCTTCTAATGCCTTTCAGGACCCTTATGAAGGCCACAAGACCCTTCTAAGGCCCCTCAGGACCTTTCTAAAGGCCCTCAGACCCTTCTATTGCCCCTCTAGGCATTTATAAATGTTCCCAGACCCTTCTAGAGCCCGACAGGACCCTTATAAAGGCCCCCAGACCATTCTAGAGCCCCTCAGGACACTTCTAAAGGCCCGCAGACCATTCTAATGCCCGTCAGGGCCTTTCTAAAGGTCCCCAGACCCTTCTACTGCCCCTCAGGAACATTCTAAAGGCCCCCAGACCCTTCTAATGCCCCACAGGGCCTTTCTAAAGGCCTCCACACCCTTCTAATGACCCTCAAGACCCATGTAAAGGCCCCCAGACCCTTCTAGAGCCCCTGAAGACCCTTCTAAAGGCCCCCAGACCCTTCTAGAGCCCCTCAGGACCCTTCTAATGTCCCCCAGACCCTGCTAATTCCCCTCAGGGCATTTATAAGGGCCACAAGACCCTTCTAATGCCCCTCAGGACACTTATAAAGGCACACAGACCCTTCTAGAGCCTCTCAGGACAGTTTTAAATGCCTCCAGACCCTTCTAGACCCCCTCAGGACCATTCTAAAGGCCCCCCAGACCCTTCTAATGCCCCTCAGGACCTTTCTAAAGGCCCCCAGACCCTTCTAATGCACCTCAGGGCCTTTCTAAAGGCCCCCAGACCCTTCTAATGCACCTCAGGGCCTTTCTAAAGTACCCCAGACAATTCTAGAACCTCTCAGGGCTTTTCTATATGACCCCAGACCCTTGTAATGCCCCTCAGGGCCTTTCTAAAGGCCCCCAGACCCTTCTAATGCCCCTCAGGACATTTCTAAAGGCCCCCAGACACTTCTAGAACCTCTCAGGGCTTTTCTATATGACCCCAGACCCTTGTAATGCCCCTCAGGGCCTTTCTAAAGGCCCCCAGACCCTTCTAATGACCCTCAAGACCCATATAAAGGCCCCCAGACCCTTCTAGAGCCCCTGAAGACCCTTCTAAAGGCCCCCAGACCCTTCTAGAGCACCTCAGGACCCTTCTAATGTCCCCCAGACCCTGCTAATTCCCCTCAGGGCTTTTATAAGTGCCACAAGACCATTCTAATGCCCCTCAGGACCCTTATAAAGGCACCCAGACCCTTCTAGAGCCTCTCAGGACAGTTTTAAATGCCTCCAGACCCTTCTAGACCCCCTCAGGACCATTCTAAAGGCCCCCAGACCCTTCTAATGCCCCTCAGGACCATTCTAAAGGACCCCAGACCCTTCTAATGCCCCTCAGGGCCTTTCTAAAGTACCCCAGACACTTCAAGAACCTCTCAGGGCCTTTCTATATGACCCCAGACCCTTGTAATGCCCCTCAGGGCCTTTCTAAAGGCCCCCAGACCCTTCTAATGCCCCTCAGGTCATTTCTAAAGGCCCCCAGACCCTTCTAGAGCCCCTCAGGACATTTCTAAAGGCACTCAGACCCTTCTAATGCCACTCAGGGCCTTTCTAAAGGCCGCGAGACCCTTATACGCCCCCTGAGGGCCATTAAAAAGGCCCCCAGACCCTTCTGGACCCCCTCAGGACGCTTCTAATAGCCCCCAGACTATTCTAGAGCCCCTTAGGGCCTTTCTAAAGGCCTCCACACCCTTCTAATGACCCTCAAGACACATGTAAAGGCCCCTAGACCCTTCTAGATTGCCTCAGGACCCATCTAAAAGCCCCCAGACCCTTCTAATGCCTTTCAGGACCCTTATGAAGGCCACAAGACCCTTCTAATGCCCCTCAGGACCTTTCTAAAGGCCCTAAGACCCTTCTATTGCCCCTCTAGGAATTTATAAAGGTTCCCAGACCATTCTAGAGCCCCTCAGGACACTTCTAAAGGCCCGCAGACCATTCTAATGCCCGTCAGGGCCTTTCTAAAGGTCCCCAGACCCTTCTACTGCCCCTCAGGAGCATTCTAAAGACCCCAAGGCCCTTCTAATGCCCCATAGGGCCTTTCTAAAGGTCCCCAGACCCTTCTAGAGCCCCTGAAGACCCTTCTAAAGGCCCTCAGACCCTTATAGAGCCCCTCAGGACCCTTCTAAAGTCCCCCAGACCCTGCTAATTCCCCTCAGGGCTTTTATAAGGGCACCCAGACCCTTCTAATGCCCCTCAGGACCCTTATAAAGAAACCCAGACCCTTCTAGAGCCTCTCAGGACAGTTTTAAATGCCTCCAGACCCTTCTAGACCCCCTCAGGACCATTCTAAAAGCCCCCAGACCCTTCTAATGCCCCTCAGGGCCTTTCTAAAGTACCCCAGACACTTCTAGAACCTCTCAGGGCCTTTCTATATGACCCCAGACCCTTGTAATGCCCCTCAGGGACTTTCTAAAGGCCCCCAGACCCTTCTAATGCCCCTCAGGACATTTCTAAAGGCCCCCAGACCCTTCTAGAGCCCCTCAGGACATTTCTAAAGGCACCCAGACCCTTCTAATGCCACTCAGGGCCTTTCTAAAGGACGCAAGACCCTTATAATCCCCCTGAGGGCCTTTAAAAAGCCCCCCAGACCCTTCTGGACCCCCTCACGATGCTTCTAATAGCCCCCAGACCCTTCTGGAGCCCCTCAGGGCCTTTCTAAAGGCCTCCACACCCTTCTAATGACCCTCAAGAACCATGTAAAGGCCCCCAGACCCTTCTAGATTGCCTCAGGACCCATCTAAAAGCCCCCAGACCCTTCTAATGCCTTTCAGAGCCTTTCTAAAGGCCTCCACACCCTTCTAATGACCCTCAAGACCCATGTAAAGGCCCCTAGACCCTTCTAGATTGGCTCAGGACCCATCTAAAAGCCCCCAGACCCTTCTAATGCCTTTCAGGACCCTTATAAAGGCCACAAGACCCTTCTAATGCCCCTCAGGACCTTTCTAAAGGCCCTCAGACCCTTCTAATGACCCTCAGGGCATTTATAAAGGTTCCCAGACCCTTCTAGAGCCAATCAGGACCCTTATAAAGGCCCCCAGACCCTTCTAGAGCCCCTCAGGACACTTCTAAAGGCCCGCAGACCATTCTAATGCCTGTCAGGGCCTTTCTAAAGGTCCCCAGACCCTTCTACTGCCCCTCAGGAGCATTCTAAAGGCCCCCAGACCCTTCTAATGCCCCACAGGGCCTTTCTAAAGGTCCCCAGATCCTTCTAGAGCCCCTGAAGACCCTTCTAAAGGCCCCCAGACCCTTATAGAGCCCCTCAGGACCCTTCTAAAGTCCCCCAGACACTGCTAATTCCCCTCAGGGATTTTATAAGGGCCACAAGACCCATCTAATGCCCCTCAGGACCCTTATAAAGGCACCCAGACCCTTCTAGAGCCTCTCAGGACAGTTTTAAATGCCTCCAGACCCTTCTAGACCCCCTCAGGACCATTCTAAAGGCCCCCAGACCCTTCTAATGCCCCTCAGGACCCTTCTAAAGGCCCCCAGACCCTTCTAATGCCCCTCAGGGCCTTTCTAAAGTACCCCAGACACTTCTAGAACCTCTCAGGGCCTTTCTATATGACCCCAGACCCTTGTAATGCCCCTCAGGGCCCTTCCAAAGGCCCCCAGATCCTTTTAATTCCCCTCAGGGCCTTTCTAAAGTACCTCAGACACTTCTAGAAACTCTCAGGGCCTTTCTATATGACCCCAGACCCTTGTAATGCCCCTCAGGGACTTTCTAAAGGCCCCCAGACCCTTCTAGAGACCCTCAGGACATTTCTAAAGCACCCAGACCCTTCTAATGCAACTCAGGGCCTTTCTAAAGGCCGCGAGACCCTTATAATCCCCCTGAGGGCCTTTAAAAAGGCCCCCAGACCCCTCTGGACCCCCTCAGGACGATTTTAATAGCCCCCAGACCCTTCTAGAGCCACTCAGGGCCTTTCTAAAGACCTCCACACCCTCCTAATGACCCTCAAGACCCATGTAAAGGCCCCCAGACCTTTCTAGATTGCCTCAGGACCCATCTAAAAGCCCCCAGACCCTTCTAATGCCTTTCAGGGCCTTTCTAAAGGCCTCCACACCCTTCTAATGACACTCAAGACCAATGTAAAGGCCCCTAGACCCTTCTAGATTGCCTCAGAACCCATCTAAAAGCCCCCAGACCCTTCTAATGCCTTTCAGGACCCTTATGAAGGCCACAAGACCCTTCTAAGGCCCCTCAGGACCTTTCTAAAGGCCCTCAGACCCTTCTATTGCCCCTCTAGGCATTTATAAATGTTCCCAGACCCTTCTAGAGCCCGACAGGACCCTTATAAAGGCCCCCAGACCATTCTAGAGCCCCTCAGGACACTTCTAATGTCCCCCAGACCCTGCTAATTCCCCTCAGGGCATTTATAAGGGCCACAAGACCCTTCTAATGCCCCTCAGGACCCTTATAAAGGCACACAGACCCTTCTAGAGCCTCTCAGGACAGTTTTAAATGCCTCCAGACCCTTCTAGACCCCCTCAGGACCATTCTAAAGGCCCCCAGACCCTTCTAATGCCCCTCAGGACCTTACTAAAGGCCCCCAGACCCTTCTAATGCACCTCAGGACCTTTCTAAAGTACCCCAGACAATTCTAGAACCTCTCAGGGCTTTTCTATATGACCCCAGACCCTTGTAATGCCCCTCAGGGCCTTTCTAAAGGCCCCCAGACCCTTCTAATGCCCCTCAGGACATTTCTAAAGGCCCCCAGACACTTCTAGAACCTCTCAGGGCTTTTCTATATGACCCCAGACCCTTGTAATGCCCCTCAGGGCCTTTCTAAAGGCCCCCAGACCCTTCTAATGACCCTCAAGACCCATGTAAAGGCCCCCAGACCCTTCTAGAGCCCCTGAAGACCCTTCTAAAGGCCCCCAGACCCTTATAGAGCACCTCAGGACCCTTCTAATGTCCCCCAGACCCTGCTAATTCCACTCAGGGCATTTATAAGGGCCACAAGACCCTTCTAATGCCCCTCAGGACCCTTATAAAGGCACACAGACCCTTCTAGAGCCTCTCAGGACAGTTTTAAATGCCTCCAGACCCTTCTAGACCCCCTCAGGACCATTCTAAAGGCCCCCAGACCCTTCTAATGCCCCTCAGGACCATTCTAAAGGCCCCCAGACCCTTCTAATGCCCCTCAGGGCCTTTCTAAAGTACCCCAGACAATTCTAGAACCTCTCAGGGCTATTCTATATGACCCCAGACCCTTGTAATGCCCCTCAGGGCCTTTCTAAAGGCCCTCAGACCCTTCTAATGCCCCTCAGGACATTTCTAAAGGCCCCCAGACACTTCTAGAACCTCTCAGGGCTTTTCTATATGACCCCAGACCCTTGTAATGCCCCTCAGGGCCTTTCTAAAGGCCCCCAGACCCTTCTAATGCCCCTCAGGACGCTTCTAATAGCCCCCAGACCCTTCTAGAGCCCCTCAGGGCCTTTCTAAAGGCCTCCACACCCTTCTAATGACCCTCAAGACCCATGTAAAGGCCCCCAGACAATTCTAGAGCCCCTCAGGACCCTTCTAAAGTCCCCCAGACCCTGCTAATTCCCCTCAGGGCATTTATAAGGGCCACAAGACCCTTCTAATGCCCCTGAGGACCCTTATAAAGGCACACAGACCCTTCTAGAGCCTCTCAGGACAGTTTTAAATGCCTCCAGACCCTTCTAGAACCCCTCAGGACCATTCTAAAGGCCCCCGGACCCTTCTAATGCCCCTCAGGACCCTTCTAAAGGCCCCCAGACCCTTCTAATGCCCCTCAGGGCCTTTCTAAAGGCCGCGAGACCCTTATCATCCCCCTGAGGGCCTTTAAAAAGGCCCCCAGACCCTTCTGGACCCCCTCAGGACGCTTCTAATAGCCCACAGACTCTTCTAGAGCCCCTTAGGGCCTTTCTAAAGGCCTCCACACCCTTCTAATGACCCTCAAGACCCATGTAAAGGCCCCAGACCCTTCTAGATTGCCTCAGGACCCATCTAAAAGCCCCCAGACCCTTCTAATACCTTTCAGGACCCTTATGAAGGCCACAAGACCCTTCTAATGCCCGTCAGGACCTTTCTAAAGGCCCTCAGACCCTTCTAATGCCCCTCAGGGCCTTTCTAAATGTCCCCAGACCCTTCTAGATCCCCTGAAGACCCTTCTAAAGGCCCCCAGACCATTCTAGAGCCACTCAGGACCCTTATAAAGTCCCCCAGACCTTGCTAATTTCACTCAGGTCTTTTATAAAGGCACCCAGACCATTCTAGAGCCTCTGAGGACAGTTTTAAATGCCTCCAGACCTTTATAGACCCCCTCAGGACCATTCTAAAGGCCCCCAGACCCTTCTAATGCCCCTCAGGGCCTTTCTAAAGTACCCCAGACACTTCTAGAACCTCTCAGGGCCTTTCTATATGACCCCAGACCCTTCTAATGCCCCTCAGGGCCTTTCTAAAGGCCCCCAGACCATTCTAATGCCCCTCAGGACATTTCTAAAGGCCCCCAGACCCTTCTAGAGCCCCTCAGGACATTTCTAAAGGCACCCAGACCCTTCTAATGCCACTCAGGGCCTTTCTAAAGGCCGCAAGACCCTTATAATCCCCCTGAGGGCCTTTAAAAAGGCCCCCAGACCCTTCTGGACCCCCTCACGATGCTTCTAATAGCCCCCAGACCCTTCTAGAGCCCCTCAGGGCCTTTCTAAAGGCCTCCACACCCTTCTAATGACCCTCAAGACCCATGTAAAGGCCCCCAGACCCTTCTAGATTGCCTCAGGACCCATCTAAAAGCCCCCAGACCCTTCTAATGCTATTCAGAGCCTTTCTAAAGGACTCCACACCCTTCTAATGACCCTCAAGACCCATGTAAAGGCCCCTAGACCCTTCTAGATTGCCTCAGGACCCATCTAAAAGCCCCCAGACCCTTCTAATGCATTTCAGGACCCTTATGAAGGCCACAAGACCCTTCTAATGCCCCTCAGGACCTTTCTAAAGGCACTCAGACCATTCTAATGCCCCTCAGGGCATTTATAAAGGTTCCCAGACCCTTCTAGAGCCCGTCAGGACCCTTATAAAGGCCCCCAGACCATTCTAGAGCCCCTCAGGACACTTCTAAAGGCCCGCAGACCATTCTAATGCCCCACAGGGCCTTTCTAAAGGTCCCCAGACCCTTCTACTGCCCCTGAAGAGCATTCTAAAGGCCCCCAGACCCTTCTAATGCCACTCAGGGCCTTTCTAAAGGCCGCCAGACCCTAATCATCCCCCTGAGGGCCTTTAAAAAGGCCCCCAGACCCTTCTGGACCCCCTCAGGACGATTCTAATAACCCCCAGACTCTTCTAGAGCCCCTCAGGGCATTTCTAAAGGCCTCCAAACCCTTCTAATGAAGTGTCTGGGTGCCTTTAGAAATGTCCTGAGGGGATCTAGAAGGGTCAGGGGGCCTTTAGAAATGTCCTGAGGGGCATTAGAAGGGTCTGGGGGCCTTTAGAAAGGCCCTGAGGGGCATTACAAGGGTCTGGGGTCATATAGAAAGGCCCTGAGAGGTTCTAGAAGTGTCTGGGGTACTTTAGAAAGGCCCTGAGGGGTATTAGAAGGGTCTGGGGGCCTTTAGAAGGGTCCTGAGGGGCATTAGAAGAGTCTGGGGGCCTTTAGAATGGTCCTGTGGGGGTCTAGAAGGGTCTGGAGGCATTTAAAACTGTCCTGAGAGGCTCTCGAAGGGTCTGGGTGCATTTATAAGGGTCCTGAGGCGCATTAGAAGGGTCTGGGTGCCCTTATAAAAGCCCTGAGGGGAATTAGCAGGGTCTGGGGAACTTTAGAAGGGTCCTGAGGGGCTCTATAACGGTCTGGGGGTCTTTAGAAGGGTCTTCAGGGGTTCTAGAAGGGTCTGGAGACCATTAGAAAGGCCCTGTGGGGCATTAGAAGGGTCTGGGGGCCTTTAGAATGCTCCTGAGGGGCAGTAGAAGGGTCTGGGGACCTTTATAAAGGCCCTGACGGGCATTAGAATGGTCTGCGGGCCTTTAGAAGTGTCCTGAGGGGCTCTAGAATGGTCTGGGGGCCTTTATAAGGGTCCTGACGGGCTCTAGAAGGGTCTGGGAACCTTTATAAATGCCCTCAGGGGCATTAGAAGGGTCTGAGGGCCTTTAGAAAGGTCCTGAGGGGCATTAGAAGGGTCTTGTGGCCTTTATAAGGGTCCTGAAAGGCATTAGAAGGGTCTGGGGTCTTTTAGATTGGTCCTGACGCAATCTGGAAGGGTCTAAGGGCCTTTACATGGGTCTTGAGGGTCATTAGAAGGGTGTGGAGGCCTTTAGAAAGGCCTTGAGGGGCTCTAGAAGGGTCTGGGGGCTATTAGAAGCGTCCTGAGGGGGTCCAGAAGGGAATGGGGGCCTTTTTAAAGGCCCTCAGGGGGATTATAAGGGTCTCGCATCCTTTAGAAAGGCCCTGAGTGGCATTAGAAGGGTCTGGGTGCCTTTAGAAATGCCCTGAGGGACTCTAGAAGGGTCTGGGGGCCTTTAGAAATGTCCTGAGGGGCATTAGAAGGGTCTGGGTGCCTTTAGAAAGGCCCTGAGAGGCATTACAAGGGTTTGGCGTCATATAGAAAGGCCCTGAGAGGTTCTAGAAGTGTCTGGGGTACTTTAGAAAGGCCCTGAGGGGCATTAGAAGGGTCTGGGTGCCTTTAGAAGGGTCCTAAGGGGCATTAGAAGGGTCTGGGGGCCTCTAGAATGGTCTTCAGGGGCTCTAGAAGGGTCTTGAGGCATTTAAAACTGTCCTGAGTGGCTCTAGAAGGGTCTGGGTGCCTTTATAGGGGACCTGAGTGGCATTAGAAGGGTCTGGGTGCCCTTATAAAAGCCCTGAGGGGAATTAGCAGGGTCTAGGGGACTTTAGAAGGGTCCTGAGGGGCTCTAGAATGGTCTGGGGGCCTTTAGAAGGGTCTTCAGGGGATCTAGAAGGGTCTGGGGACCTTTAGAAAGGCCCTGACGGGCATTAGAATGGTCTGCGGGCCTTTAGAAGTGTCCTGAGGGGGTCCAGAAGGGTCTGGGGGCCTTTTTAAAGGCCCTCAGGGGGATTATAAGGGTGTCGCGGCATTTACAAAGGCCCTGAGTGGCATTATAAGGGTCTGGGGTCATATAGAAAGGCTCTGAGAGGTTCTAGAAGTGTCTGGGGTAAATTAGAAAGGTCCTGAGGGGCATTAGAAGGGTCTTGGGGCCTTTAGAAGGTTTCTGAGGGTAAGTAGAAGGGTCAGGGGACCATTAAAAGAGTCCTGAGGGGCATTTGAATAGTCTGAGGGCCTTTAGAAAGGTCCTGAGGGGCATTAGAAGGGTCTTGTGGCCTTCATAAGGGTCCTGAAAGGCATAAGAAGGGTCTGGGGGCTTTTAGATGGGTCCTGAGGCAATCAAGAAGGGTCTGGGGGCCTTTACATGGGTCTTGAGGGTTATTAGAAGGGTGTGGAGGCCTTTAGAAGGATCTTCAGGGGCTCTAGAGGGGTCTGGGGACCTTTAGAAAGGACCTGTGGGGCATTAGAAGGGTCTGGGGGCCTTTAGAATTCTCCTGAGGGGCAGTAGAAGGGTCTGGGGACCTTTAGAAAGGCCCTGACGGGCATTAGAATGGTCTGCGGGCCTTTAGAAGTGTCCTGAGGGGCTCTAGAATGGTCTGGGGGCCTTTATATGGGTCCTGACGGGCTCTAGAATGGTCTGGGAACCTTTATAAATGCCCTGAGGGGCATTAGAAGGGTCTGAGGGCCTTTAGAAAGGTCCTGAGGGGCATTAGAAGGGTCTTGTGGCCTTCATAATGGTCCTGAAAGGCATTAGAAGGGTCTGGGGGCTTTTAGATGGGTCCTGAGGCAATCTAGAAGGGTCTGGGGGCCTTTACATGGGTCTTGAGGGTTATTAGAAGGGTGTGGAGGCCTTTAGAAGGGTCTTCAGGGGCTCTAGAAGGGTCTTGGGACATTTAGAAAGGCCCTGTGGGGCATTAGAAGGGTCTTGGGGCCTTTAGAATGCTCCTGAGGGGCAGTAGAAGGGTCTGGGGACCTTTAGAAAGGCCCTGACGGGCATTAGAATGGTCTGCGGGCCTTTAGAAGTGTCCTGAGTGGCTCTAGAAGGGTCTGGGTGCCTTTATAGGGGTCCTGAGTGGCATTAGAATGGTCTGGTTGCCCTTATAAAAGCCCTGAGGGGAATTAGCAGGGTCTGGGGGACTTTAGAAGGGTCCTGAGGGGCTCTAGAATGGTCTGGGGGCCTTTAGAAGGGTCTTCAGGGGATCTAGAAGGGTCTGGGGACCTTTAGAAAGGCCCTGACGGGCATTAGAATGGTCTGCGGGCCTTTAGAATTGTCCTGAGGGGGTCCAGAAGGGTCTGGGGGCCTTTTTAAAGGCCCTCAGGGGGATTATAATGGTGCCGTGGCATTTACAAAGGCCCTGAGTGGCATTATAAGGGTCTGGGGTCATATAGAAAGGCTCTGAGAGGTTCTAGAAGTGTCTGGGGTAAATTAGAAAGGTCCTGAGGGGCATTAGAAGGGTCTTGGGGCCTTTAGAAGGGTTCTGAGGGGCAGTAGAAGGGTCAGGGGACCATTAAAAGTATCCTGAGGTGCATTTGAATAGTCTGAGGGCCTTTAGAAAGGTCCTGAGGGGCATTAGAAGGGTCTTGTGGCCTTCATAAGGGTCCTGAAAGGCATTAGAAGGGTCTGGGGGCTTTTAGATGGGTCCTGAGGCAATCTAGAAGGGTCTGGCGGCCTTTACATGGGTCTTGAGGGTTATTAGAAGGGTGTGGAGGCCTTTAGAAGGGTCTTCAGGGGCTCTAGAAGGGTCTGGGGACCTTTAGAAAGGCCCTGTGGGGCATTAGAAGGGTCTGGGGGCCTTTAGAATGCTCCTGAAGGGCAGTAGAAGGGTCTGGTGACCTTTAGAAAGGCCCTGACGGGCATTGGAATGGTCTGCGGGCCTTTAGAAGTGTCCTGAGGGGCTCTAGAATGGTCTGGGGGCCTTTATAAGGGTCCTGACGGGCTCTAGAAGGGTCTGGTAACCTTTATAAATGCCCTGAGGGTCATTAGAAGGGTCTGAGGGCCTTTAGAAAGGTCCTGAGGGGCATTAGAAGGGTCTTGTGGCCTTCATAAGGGTCCTGAAAGGCATTAGAAGGGTCTGGGGGCTTTTAGATGGGTCCTGAGGCAATCTTGAAGGGTCTGGCGGCCTTTACATGGGTCTTGAGGGTTATTAGAAGGGTGTGGAGGCCTTTAGAAGGGTCTTCAGGGGCTCTAGAAGGGTCTTGGGACCTTTAGAAAGGCCCTGTGGGGCATTAGAAGGGTCTGGGGGCCTTTAGAATGCTCCTGAGGGGCAGTAGAAGGGTCTGGGGACCTTTAGAAAGGCCCTGACGGGCATTAGAATGGTCTGCGGGCCTTTAGAAGTGTCCTGAGGGGCTCTAGAATGGTCTGGGGGCCTTTATAAGGGTCCTGACGGGCTCTAGAAGGGTTTGGGAACCTTTATAAATGCCCTGAGGATCATTAGAAGGGTCTGAGGGCCTTTAGAAAGGTCCTGAGGGGCATTAGAAGGGTCTTGTGGCCTTCATAAGGGTCCTGAAAGGCATTAGAAGGGTCTGGGGGCTTTTAGATGGGTCCTGAGGCAATCTAGAAGGGTCTGGGGGCCTTTACATGGGTCTTGAGGGTCATTAGAAGGGTGTGGAGGCCTTTAGAAAGGCCCTGAGGGGCTCTAGAAGGGTCTGGGGGCTATTAGAAGCATCCTGAGGGGGTCCAGAAGGGTTTGGGGGCCTTTATAAAGGCCCTCAGGGGGATTATAAGGGTCTCGCGGCCTTTACAAAGGCCCTGAGTGGCATTAGAAGGGTCTGGGTGCCTTTAGAAATGTCCTGAGGGGCTCTAGAAGGGTCTGGGGGCCTTAAGAAATGTCCTGAGGGGCATTAGAAGGGTCTAGGGGCCTTTAGAAAGGCCCTGAGGGGCATTACAAGGGTCTGGGATCATATAGAAAGGCCCTGAGAGGTTCTAGAAGTGTCTGGGGTACTTTAGAAAGGCCCTGAGGGGCATTAGAAGGGTCTGGGGGCGTTTAGAATGGTCCTAAGGGGGTCTAGAATGGTCTGGAAGCATTTTAAACTGTCCTGAGAGGCTCTAGAAGGGTCTGGGTGCCTTTATAAGGGTCCTGAGGGGCATTAGAAGGGTCTTGTGGCCCTTATAAAAGACCTGGGGGGAATTAGCAGGGTCTGGGGGACTTTAGACGGGTCCTGAGGGGCTCTATAAAGGTCTGGGGGCCTTTAGAAGGGTCTTCAGGGGCTCTAGAAGGGTCTGGGGACCTTTAGAAAGGCCCTGTGGGGCATTAGAAGGGTCTGGGGGCCTTTAGAATGCTCCTGAGAGGCAGTATAAGGGTCTGAGGACCTTTATAAAGGCCCTGACTTGCATTAGAATGGTCTGCGGGCCTTTAGAAATGTCCTGAGGCAATCTAGAATGATCTGGGGGCCTTTACATGGGTCTTGAGGGTCATTAGAAGGGTGTGGAGGCCTTTAGAAAGGCCCTGAGGGGCTCTAGAAGGGTCTGGGGGCTATTTGAAGCGTCCTGAGGGGGTCCAGAAGGGTCTGGGGGCCTTTTTAAAGGCCCTCAGGGGGATTATAAGGGTCTCGTGGCCTTTAGAAAGGCCCTGAGTGGCATTACAAGGGTCTGGGGTCATATAGAAAGGCTCTGAGAGGTTCTAGAAGTGTCTGGGGTAATTTAGAAAGGCCCTCAGGGGCATTAGAAGGGTCTGGAGGCCTTTAGAAGTGTCCTGAGGGGCATTAGAAGGGTCTGGGGGCCTTTAGAAGTGTTTTGATGGGCATGAGAAGGGTCTGGGGGGCCTTTAAAAGAGTCCTGAGGGGCATTTGAATAGTCTGAGGGCCTTTAGAAATGTCCTGAGGGTCATTAGAAGGGTCTGGGGGCCTTTAGAAGTGTCCTGAGGGGCATTAGAAGGGTCTGGGGGGCCTTTAAAAGAGTCCTGAGGGGCATTTGAATAGTCTGAGGGCCTTTAGAAAGGTCCTGAGGGGCATTAGAAGCGTCTTGTGGCCTTCATAAGGGTCCTGAAAGGCATTAGAAGGGTCTGGGTGCTTTTAGATGGGTCCTGAGGCAATCTAGAAGGGTCTGGGGGCCTTTACATAGGTCTTGATTGTCATTAGAAGGGTGTGGAGGCCTTTAGAAAGGCCCTGAGGGGCTCTAGAAGGGTCTCGGGGCTATTAGAAGCGTCCTGAGGGGGTCCAGAACGGTCTGGGGGCCTTTTTAAAGGCCCTCAGGGCGATGATAAGGGTCTCGCGGCCTTTAGAAAGGCCCTTAGGTGCAGTAGAAGGGTCTGGGGACCTTTAGAAAGGCCCTGACGGGCATTAGAATGGTCTGCGGGCCTTTAGAAGTGTCCTGAGGGGCTCTAGAATGGTCTGGGGGCCTTTATAAGGGTCCTGACGGACTCTAGAAGGGTCTGGGAACCTTTATAAATGCCCTGAGGGGCATTAGAAGGATCTGCGGGCCTTTAGAAAGGTCCTAAGTGGCATTAGAAGGGTCTTGTGGCCTTCATAAGGGTCCTGAAAAGCATTAGAAGGGTCTGGGGGCTTTTAGATTGGTCCTGAGGCAATCTAGAAGGGTCTAGGGGCCTTTACATAGGTCTTGATTGTCATTAGAAGGGTGTGGAGGCCTTTAGAAAGCCCCTGAGGGGCTCTAGAAGGGTCTGGGGGTATTAGAAGCATCCTGAGGGGGTCCAGAAGGGTCTGGGTACCTTTTTAAAGGCCCTCAGGGGGATTATAAGGGTCTCGCGGCCTTTAGAAAGACCCTGAGGGGCATTAGAAGGGTCTGGGTGCCATTAGAAATGTCCTGAGGGGCTCTTGAAGGGTCTGGGGGCCTTTAGAAATGTCCTGAGGGGCATTAGAAGGGCATGGGGGCCTTTAGAAAGGCCCTGAGAGGCATTTCAAGGGTTTGGGGTCATATAGAAAGGCCCTGAGAGGTTCTAGAAGTTTCTGGGGTACTTTAGAAAGGCCCTGAGGGGCATTAGAAGGGTCTGGGGGCATTTAGAAGGGTCCTGAGGGGCATTAGAAGGGTCTGGGGTCCTTTAGAATGGTCCTGAGGGGGTCTAGAAGGGTCTGGAGGCATTTAAAACTGTCCTGAGAGGCTCTAGACGGGTCTGGGGGCCTTTATAAGGGTCCTGAGGGGCATTAGAATGGTCTGGGTGCCCTTATAAAAGCCCTGAGGGGAATTAACAGGCTCTGGGGGACTTTAGAACGGTCCTGAGGGGCTCTATAAGGGTCTGGGGGCCTTTAGAAGGGTCTTCAGGGGCTCTAGAAGGGTTTGGGGACCTTTAGAAAGGCCCTGTGGGGCATTAGAAGGGTCTGGGGGCCTTTAGAATGCTCCTGAGGGGCAGTAGAAGGGTCTGGGGACCTTTAGAAAGGCCCTGACGGGCATTAGAATGGTCTGCGGGCCTTTAGAAGTGTCCTGAGGGGGTCCAGAAGGGTCTGGGGGCCTTTTTAAAGGCCCTCAGGGGGATTGTAAGGGTGTCGCGGCATTTACAAAGGCCCTGAGTGGCATTATAAGGGTCTGGGGTCATATAAAAAGGCTCTGAGAGGTTCTAGAAGTGTCTGGGGTAAATTAGAAAGGTCCTGAGGGGCATTAGAATGGTCTTGGGGCATTTAGAAGGGTTCTGAGGGGCAGTAGAAGGGTCAGGGGACCTTTAAAAGAGTCCTGAGGGGCATTTGATTAGTTTGAGGGCCTTTAGAAAGGTCCTGAGGGGCATTAGAATGGTCTTGTGGCCTTCATAAGGGTCCTGAAAGGCATTAGAAGGGTCTGGGGGCCTTTAGAATGGTCCTGAGGGGGTCTAGAAGGGTATGGAGGCATTTAAAACTGTCCTGAGAGGCTCTAGAAGGGTCTGGGTGCCTTTATAAGGGTCCTGAGGGGCATTAGAAGGGTCTGGGTGCCGTTATAAAAGCCCTGAGGGGAATTAGCAGGGTCTGGGGGACTTCAGAAGGGTCCTGAGGGGCTCTATAAGGGTCTGGGGGCCTTTATAAGGGTCCTGAGGGGCATTAGAAGGGTCTTGTGGCCCTTATAAAAGCCCTGTGGGGAATTAGCAGGGTCTGGGGGACTTTATAAGGGTCCTGAGGGGCTCTATAAGGGTCTGGGGGCCTTTAGAAGGGTCTTCAGGGGCTCTAGAAGGGTCTGGGGACCTTTAGAAAGGCCCTGTGGGGCATTAGAAGGGTCTGGGGTACTTTAGAATGCTCCTGAGGGGCAGAAGAAGGGTCTGGGGACCTTTAGAAAGGCCCTGACGGGCATTAGAATGGTCTGCGGGCCTTTAGAAGTGTCCTGAGGGGGTCCAGAAGGGTATGGGGGCCTTTTTAAAGGCCCTCAGGGGGATTGTAAGGGTGTCGCGGCATTTACAAAGGCCCTGAGTGGCATTATAAGGGTCTGGGGTCATATAGAAAGGCTCTGAGAGGTTCTAGAAGTGTCTGGGGTAAATTAGAAAGGTCCTGAGGGGCATTGGAAGGGTCTTGGGGCCTTTAGAAGGGTTCTGAGGGGCAGTAGAAGGGTGTGGGGACCTTTAAAAGAGTCCTGAGTGGCATTTGAATAGTCTGAGGGCCTTTAGAAAGGTCATGAGGGGCATTAGAAGGGTCTTGTGGCCTTCATAAGGGTCCTGAAAGGCATTAGAAGGGTCTGGGGTCTTTTAGATGGGTCCTGAGGCAATCTAAAAGGGTCTGGGGGCCTTTACATGGGTCTTGAGGGTTATTAGAAGGTTGTGTAGGCCTTTAGAAGGGTCTTCAGGGGCTCTAGAAGGGTCTGGGGACCTTTAGAAAGGCCCTGTGGGGCATTAGAAGTGTCTGGGGGCCTTTAGAATGCTCCTGAGGGGCAGTAGAAGGGTCTGGGGACCTTTAGAAAGGCCCTGACGGGCATTAGAATGGTCTGCGAGCCTTTAGAAGTGTCCTGAGGGGCTCTAGAATGGTCTGGGGGCCTTTATAAGGGTCCTGACGGGCTCTAGAAGGGTTTGGGAACCTTTATAAATGCCCTGAGGTTCATTAGAAGGGTCTGAGGGCCTTTAGAAAGGTCCTGAGGGGCATTAGAAGGGTCTTGTGGATTTCATAAGGGTCCTGAAAGGCATTAGAAGGGTCTGGGGGCTTTTAGATGGGTCCTGAGGCAATCTAGAAGGGTCTGGGGGCCTTTACATGGGTCTTGAGGGTCATTAGAAGGGTGTGGAGGCCTTTAGAAAGGCCCTGAGGGGCTCTAGAAGGGTCTGGGGGCTATTTGAAGCATCCTGAGGGGGTCCAGAAGGGTTTGGGGGCCTTTATAAAGGCCCTCAGGAGGATTATAAGTGTCTCGCGGCCTATACAAAGGCCCTGAGTGGCATTAGAAGGGTCTGGGTGCCTTTAGAAATGTCCTGAGGAGCTCTAGAAGGGTCTGGGGGCCTTAAGAAATGTCCTGAGGGGCATTAGAAGGGTATGGGGGCCTTTAGAAAGGCCCTGAGGGGCATTACAAAGGTCTGGGGTCATATAGAAAGGCCCTGAGAGGTTCTAGAAGTGTCTGGGGTACTTTAGAAAGGCCCTGAGGGGCATTAGAAGGGTCTTGGGGCGTTTAGAATGGTCCTGAGGGGGTCTAGAATGGTCTGGAAGCTTTTTAAACTGTCCTGAGAGGCTCTAGAAGGGTCTGGGTGCCTTTATAAGGGTCCTGAGGTGCATTAGAAGGGTCTTGTGGCCCTTATAAAAGACCAGAGGGGAATTAGCAGGGTCTGGGGGACTTTAGAAGGGTCCTGAGGGGCTCTATAAGGGTCTGGGGGCCTTTAGAAAGGCCCTGTGGGGCATTAGAAGGGTCTGGGTGCCTTTAGAATGCTCCTTAGAGGCAGTAGAAGGGTCTGAGGACCTTTATAAAGGCCCTGACTTGCATTAGAATGGTCTGCGGGCCTTTAGAAGTGTCCTGAGGGGTTCTAGAATGATCTGGGGGCCTTTACATGGGTCTTGAGGGTCATTAGAAGGGTGTGGAGGCCTTTAGAAAGGCCCTGAGGGGCTCTAGAAGGGTCTGGGGGCTATTTGAAGCGTCCTGAGGGGGTCCAGAAGGGTCTGGGGGCCTTTTTAAAGGCCCCCAGGGGGATTATAAGGGTCTCGCGGCCTTTAGAAAGGCCCTGAGTGGCATTACAAGGGTCTGGGGTCATATAGAAAGGCTCTGAGAGGTTCTAGAAGTGTCTGGGGTAATTTAGAAAGGCCCTCAGGGGCATTAGAAGGGTCTGGAGGCCTTTAGAAGTGTCCTGAGGGGCATTAGAAGGATCTGGGGGCCTTTATAAGGGTCGTGACGGGCTCTAGAAGGGTCTGGGGGGCCATTAAAAGAGTCCTGAGGGGCATTTGAATAGTCTTAGGGCCTTTAGAAAGGTCCTGAGGGGCATTAGAAGCGTCTTGTGGCCTTCATAAGGGTCCTGAAAGGCATTAGAAGGGTCTGGGGGCTTTTAGATGGGTCCTGAGGCAATCTAGAAGGGTCTGGGGGCCTTTTTAAAGGCTCTCAGGGGGATTATAAGGGTATCGCGGCCTTTAGAATGGCCCTGAGTGGCATTAGAATGGTCTGGGTGCCTTTAGAAATGTCCTGATTGGCTCTAGAAGGGTCTGGGGGCCTTTAGAAAGGCCCTGAGGGGTATTAGAATGGTATGGGGGCCTTTAGAAAGGCCCTGAGGGGCATTAGAAGGGTCCGGCGTCATATAGAAAGGCCCTGAGAGGTTCTATAAGTGTCTGGGGTACTTTAGAAAGGCCCTGAGGGGCATTAGAAGGGTCTGGGGGCCTTCATAAAGGTCCTGAAAGGCATTAGAAGGGTCTGGGGGCCTTTAGAATGGTCCTGAGGGTCATTAGAAGGGTCTGGAGGCATTTAAAACTGTCCTGAGAGGCTCTAGAAGGGTCTGGGTGCCTTTATAAGGGTCCTGAGGGGCATTAGAAGGGTCTGGGTGCCCTTATAAAAGCCCTGAGGGGAATTAGCAGGGTCTGGGTGATTTTAGTAGGGTCCTGAGGGGCTCTATAAGGTTCTGGGGGCCTTTAGAAGGGTCTTCAGTGGCTCTAGAAGGGTCTGGGGACCTTTAGAAAGGCCCTGTGGGGCATTAGAAGGGTCTGGGGGCCTTTAGAATGCTCCTGAGGGGCAGTAGAAGGGTCTGGGGACATTTATAAAGGCCCTGACGGGCATTAGAATGGTCTGCGGGCCTTTAGAAGTGTCCTGAGGGGCTCTAGAATGGTCTGGGGGCCTTTATAAGGGTCCTGACGGGCTCTAGAAGGGTCTGGGAACCTTTATAAATGCCCTGAGGGGCATTAGAAGGGTCTGAGGGCCTTTAGAAAGGTCCTGAGGGGCATTAGAAGGGTCTTGTGGCCTTCATAAGGGTCCTGAAAGGCATTAGAAGGGTCTGGGGGCTTTTAGATGGGTCCTGAGGCAATCTAGAAGGGTCTAGGGGCATTTACATGGGTCTTGAGGGTCATTAGAAGGGTGTGGAGGCCTTTAGAAAGGCCCTGAGGGGCTCTAGAAGGGTCTGGGGGCTTTTAGATTGGTCCTGAGGCAATCTAGAAGGGTCTGGGTGCCTTTACATGGGTCTTGAGGGTCATTAGAAGGGTGTGAAGGCCTTTAGAAAGGCCCTGAGGGGCTTTAGAAGGGTCTTGGGGCTCTTATTAGCGTCCTGAGGGGGTCCACAAGGTTCTAAGTGCCTTTTTAAAGGCTCTCAGGGGATTATAAGGGTCTCGCGGCCTATAGAAAGGCCCTGAGTGGCATTAGAAGGGTCTGGGTGCCTTTAGAAATGTCCTGAGGGGCTCTAGAAGGGTCTGGGGGCCTTTAGAAAGGCCCTGTGGGGCATTAGAAGGGTATGGGGGCCTTTAGAAAGGCCCTGAGGGGCATTAGAAGGGTCTGGGGTCATATAGAAAGGCCCTGAGAGGTTCTATAAGTGTCTGGGGTACTTTAGAAAGGCCCTGAGGGGCATTAGAATGGTCTGAGGGCCTTTAGAAGGGTCCTGAAGGGCATTAGAAGGGTCTGGGGGCCTTTAGAATGGTCCTGAGGGTCATTAGAACGGTCTGGAGGCATTTAAAACTGTCCTGAGAGGCTCTAGAAGGGTCTGGGTGCCTTTATAAGGGTCCTGAGGGGCATTAGAAGGGTCTGGGTGCCCTTATAAAAGCCCTGAGGGGAATTAGCAGGGTCTGGGGGACTTTAGTAGGGTCCTGAGGGGCTCTATAAGGGTCTGGGGGTATTTAGAAGGGTCTTCAGTGGCTCTAGAAGGGTCTGGGGACCTTTAGAAAGGCCCTGTGGGGCATTAGAAGGGTCTGGGGGCCTTTAGAATGCTCCTGAGGGGCAGTAGAAGGGTCTGGGGACCTTTAGAAAGGCCCTGACGGGCATTAGAATGGTCTGCGGGCCTTTAGAAGTGTCCTGAGGGGCTCTAGAATGGTCTGGGGGCCTTTATAAGGGTCCTGACGGGCTCTAGAAGGGTCTGGGAACCTTTATAAATGCCCTGAGGGGCATTAGAAGGGTCTGAGGGCCTTTAGAAAGGTCCTGAGGGGCATTAGAAGGGTCTTGTGGCCTTCATAAGGGTCCTGAAAGGCATTAGAAGGGTCTGGGGGCTTTTAGATGGGTCCTGAGGCAATCTAGAAGGGTCTAGGGGCATTTACATGGGTCTTGAGTGTCATTAGAAGGGTGTGGAGGCCTTTAGAAAGGCCCTGAGGGGCTCTAGAAGGGTCTGGGGGCTTTTAGATTGGTCCTGAGGCAATCTAGAAGGGTCTGGGTGCCTTTACATGGGTCTTGAGAGTCATTGGAAGGGTGTGAAAGCCTTTAGAAAGGCCCTGAGGGGCTTTAGAAGGGTCTTGGGGCTCTTATTAGCGTCCTGAGGGGGTCCACAAGGTTCTAAGTGCCTTTTTAAAGGCTCTCAGGGGATTATAAGGGTCTCGCGGCCTTTAGAAAGGCCCTGAGTGGCATTAGAAGGGTCTGGGTGCCTTTAGAAATGTCCTGAGGGGCTCTAGAAGGGTCTGGGGGCCTTTAGAAAGGCCCTGTGGGGCATTAGAAGGGTATGGGGGCCTTTAGAAAGGCCCTGAGGGGCATTAGAAGGGTCTGGGGTCATATAGAAAGGCCCTGAGAGGTTCTATAAGTGTCTGGGGTACTTTAGAAAGGCCCTGAGGGGCATTAGAATGGTCTGAGGGCCTTTAGAAGGGTCCTGAGGGGCATTAGAAGGGTCTGGGGGCCTTTAGAATGGTCCTGAGGGTCATTAGAACGGTCTGGAGGCATTTAAAACTGTCCTGAGAGGCTCTAGAAGGGTCTGGGTGCCTTTATAAGGGTCCTGAGGGGCATTAGAAGGGTCTGGGTGCCCTTATAAAAGCCCTGAGGGGAATTAGCAGGGTCTGGGGGACTTTAGTAGGGTCCTGAGGGGCTCTATAAGGGTCTGGGGGTCTTTAGAAGGGTCTTCAGGGGCTCTAGAAGGGTCTGGGGACCTTTAGAAAGGCCCTGTGGGGCATTAGAAGGGTCTGGGGGCCTTTAGAATGCTCCTGAAGGGCAGTAGAAGGGTCTGGGGACCTTTAGAAAGGCCCTGACGGGCATTAGAATGGTCTGCGGGCCTTTAGAAGTGTCCTGAGGGGCTCTAGAATGGTCTGGGGGCCTTTATAAGGGTCCTGAAGGGCTCTAGAAGGGTCTGGGAACCTTTATAAATGCCCTGAGGGGCATTAGAAGGGTCTGAGGGCCTTTAGAAAGGTCCTGGGGGGCATTAGAAGGGTCTTGTGGCCTTCATAAGGGTCCTGAAAGGCATTAGAAGGGTCTGGGTGCTTTTAGATGGGTCCTGAGGCAATCTAGAAGGGTCTGGGGGCCTTTACATGGGTCTTGAGGTTCATTAGAAGGGTGTGGAGGCCTTTAGAAAGGCCCTGAGGGGCTCTAGAAGGGTCTGGGGGCTATTAGAATCGTCCTGAGGGGGTCCAGAGGGGTCTGCGGGCCATTTAAAAGGCCCTCAGGGGGATTATAAGGGTCTCGCGGCCTTCAGAAAGGCCCTGAGTGGCATTACAAGGGTCTGGGGTCATATAGAAAGGCTCTGAGAGGTTCTATAAGTGTCTGGGGTAATTTAGAAATGTCCTGAGGAGCATTAGAAGGGTCTGGGGGCCTTTAGAATCGTCCTGAGGGGCTCTAGAAGGGTCTGGGGGCCTCTAGAAGGGTCCTGAGGGGCTCTAGAAAGATCTGGGGTCCTTTAGAAATGTCCTGAGGTGCTCTAAAATTGTCTCGGTGCCTTTAGAAGGGTCATGAGGGGCATTAGAATGGTCTGGGGCCTTTTAGAAGGGTCTTGTGGGGATCTAGAAGGGTCTGGGGGCCTTTAGAAGTGTCCTGAGGTGCATTAGAAGGGTCTGGGGGCCTTTAAAAAGGCCCTGAGGGGCTTTAGAAGGGTCAGGGAGCAGTTAGAAGGATGTTGAGGGGCTTTTGATGGGTCTGCGGGCCTTTAGAATGGCCCTGAGGGGCTCTAAAAGAGTCTGGGGGCCTTTAGAATGGTCCTGAGGGGCTCTAGAAGGGTCTGGGGACCTTTATAAATGCCCTGAGTGGCATTATAAGGGTCTGGGGGCATTTAGATATGTCCTGAGGGGCATTAGAAGGGTATGGGTGCCTTTAGAATGCTCTTGAGGGGCAGTAGAAGGGTCTGGGCACGTTTAGAAAGGCCCTGACCGGCATTAGAATGGTCTGGGGGCATTTTGAAGGGTCCTGAGGGGCTCTAGAATGGTCTGGGGTCCTTTACATGGGTCTTGAGGGTCATTAGAAGGGTGTGGAGGCCTTTAGAAAGGCCCTGAGGGGCTCTAGAAGGGTCTGGGGGCTATTTGAAGCGTCCTGAGTGGGTCCAGAAGGGTCTGGGGGCCTTTTTAAAGGCCCTCAGGAGGATTATAAGGGTCTCGCGGCCTTTAGAAAGGCCCTGAGTGACATTACAAGAGTCTGGGGTCATATAGAAAGGCTCTGAGAGGTTCTAGAAGTGTCTGGGGTAATTTGGAAAGGCCCTGAGGGGCATTAGAAGGGTCTGGAGGCCTTTAGAAAGGCCCTGAGAGGCATTACAAGGGTTTTGGGTCATATAGAAAGGCCCTGAGAGGTTCTAGAAGTGTCTGGGGTACTTTAGAAAGGCCCTGAGGGGCATTAGAAGGGTCTGGGGGCCTTTAGAATGGTCCTGAGGGGGTCTAGAAGGGTCTGGAGGCATTTAAAACTGTCCTGAGAGGCTCTAGAAGGGTCTGGGTGCCTTTATAAGGGTCCTGAGGGGCATTAGAATGGTCTGGGTGCCCTTATAAAAGCCCTGAGGGGAATTAGCAGGGTCTGGGGGACTTTAGAAGGGTCCTGAGGGGATCTATAAGGGTCTGGGGGCCTTTAAACGGGTCTTCAGGGGCTCTAGAAGGGTCTGGGGACCTTTAGAAAGGCCCTGAGTGGCATTACAAGGGTCTGGGGTCATATAGAATGGCTGTGAGAGGATCTAGAAGTGTCTGGGGACCTTCACAATGGTCCTGAGGGGCATTAGAAGGGTCTGGGGACCTTTATAAGTGTCTTGAGTGGCATTAGAATGGTCTGGGGGCCTTTAAAACAGTCCTGAGGGGCATTTGAATAGTCTGAGGGCCTTTAGAGAGGTCCTCAGGAGCATTAGAAGGGTCTTGTGGCCTTCATTATGGTCCTTAAAGGCATTAGAAGGGTCTGGGGGCTTTTAGATGGGTCCTGAGGCAATCTAGAAGGGTCTGGGGGCATTTACATGGGTCTTGAGGGTCATTAGAAGGGTGTGGAGGCCTTTAGAAAGGCCCTGAGGGGCTCTAGAAGGGTCTGGGGGCTATTAGAAGCGTCCTGAGGGGGTCCAGAAGGGTCTGGGGGCCTTTTTAAAGGCCCTCAGGGGGACTATAAGGGTCTCGCGGCCTTTAGAAAGGCCCTGAGTGGCATTACAAGGGTCTGGGTGCCTTTAGAAATGTCCTGAGGGGCTCTAGAAGGGTCTGGGGGCCTTTAGAAATGTCCTGTGGGGCATTAGAAGGGTATGGGGGCCTTTAGAAAGGCCCTGAGGGGCATTACAAGGGTTTGGCGTCATATAGAAAGGCCCTGAGAGGTTCTAGAAGTGTCTGGGGTACTTTAGAAAGGCCTTGAGTGACATTACAAGGGACTGGGGTCATATAGAAAGGCCCTGAGAAGTTCTAGAAGTGTCTGGGGTACTTTAGAAAGGCCCTGAGGGGCATTAGAAGGGTCTGGGGGCCTTTAGAAGGGTCCTGAGGGGCATTAGAAGGGTCTGGGGGCCTTTAGAATGGTCCTGAGGGGGTCTAGAAGGGTCTGGAGGCATTTAAAACTGTCCTGAGAGGCTCTAGAAGGGTCTGGGTGCCTTTATAAGGGTCCTGAGGGTCATTAGAAGGGTCTGGGTGCCCTTATAAAAGCCCTGAGGGGAATTAGCAGGGTCTGGGGGACTTTAGAAGGGTCCTGAGGGGCTCTAGAAGGGTCTGGGGGCCTTTAGTAGGGTCTTCAGGGGCTCTGGATGGGTATGGGGACCTTTAGAAAGGTCCTGTGGGGCATTAGAATGGTCTGGGGGCCTTTAGAATGCTCCTGAGGGGCAGTAGAAGGGTCTGGGGACCTTTAGAAAGGCCCTGACGGGCATTAGAATGGTCTGCGGGCCTTTAGAAGTGTCCTGAGGGGCTCTAGAATGGTCTGGGGGCCTTTATAAGGGTCCTGACGGGCTCTAGAAGGGTCTGGGAACCTTTATAAATGCCCTCAGGGGCATTAGAAGGGTCTGAGGGCCTTTAAAAAGGTCCTGAGGGGCATTAGAAGGGTCTTGTGGCCTTCATAAGGGTCCTGAAAGGCATTAGAAGGGTCTGGGGGCTTTTAGATGGGTCCTGAGGCAATCTAGAAGGGTCTAGGGGACTTTACATGGGTCTTGAGGGTCATTAGAAGGGTGTGGAGGCCTTTAGAAAGGCCCTGAAAGGCATTAGAAGGGTCTGGGGGCTTTTAGATGGGTCCTGAGGCAATCTAGAAGGGTCTGTGGGCCTTTACATGGGTCTTGAGGGTCATTAGAAGGGTGTGGAGGCCTTTAGTAAGGCCCTGAGGGGCTCTAGAAGGGTCTGGGGGCTATTAGAAGCGTCCTGAGGGGGTCCAGAAGGGTCTGGGGGCCTTTTTAAAAGCCCTCAGGGGGATGATAAGGATCTCGCGGCCTTTAGAAAGGCCCTGAGTGGCATTAGAAGGGTCTGGGTGCCTTTAGAAGGGTCTTCAGGGGCTCTAGAAGGGTCTGGGGACCTTTAGAAAGGCCCTGTGGGGCATTAGAAGGGTCTGGGGGCCTTTAGAAGGGTCCTGAGGGGCATTAGAAGGGTCTGGGGGCCTTTAGAATGGTCCTGAGGGGGTCTAGAAGGGTCTGGAGTCATTTAAAACTGTCCTGAGACGCTCTAGAAGGGTCTGGGTGCCTTTATAAGGGTCCTGAGGGGCATTAGAAGGGTCTGGGTGCCCTTATAAAAGCCCTGAGGGGAATTAGCAGGGTCTGGGGGACTTTAGAAGGGTCCTGAGGGGATCTAGAAGGGTCTGGGGGCCTTTATAAGGGTCCTGACGGGCTCTAGAAGGGTCTGGGAACCTTTATAAATGCCTAGAGGGGCAATAGAAGGGTCTGAGGGCCTTTAGAAAGGTCCTGAGGGGCATTAGAAGGGTCTTGTGGCCTTCATAAGGGTCCTGAAAGGCATTAGAAGGGTCTGGGGGCTTTTAGATGGGTCCTGAGGCAATCTAGAAGGGTCTAGGGGCCTTTACATGGGTCTTGAGGGTGATTAGAAGGGTGTGGAGGCCTTTAGAAAGGCCCTGAGGGGCTCTAGAAGGGTCTGGGGGCTATTAGAATCGTCCTGAAGGGGTCCAGAAGGGTCTGGGGGCCTTTTTAAAGGCCCTCAGGGGGATTATAAGGGTCTCGCAACCTTTAGAAAGGCCCTGAGTGGCATTAGAAGGGTCTGGGTGCCTTTAGAAATGTCCTGAGGGGCTCTAGAATGGTCTGGGGGCCTTTAGAAATGTCCTGAGGGGCATTAGAAGGGTCTGGGGGCCTTTAGAAAGGCCCTGAGGGGCATTACAAGGGTCTGGGGTCATATAGAAAGGCCCTGAGAGGTTCTAGAAGTGTCTGGGGTACTTTAGAAAGGCCCTGAGGGGCATTAGAAGGGTCTGGGGGCCTTTGAAAAGGCCCTGAGGGGCTTTAGAAGGGTCAGGGAGCAGTTAGAAGGATGTTGAGGGGCTTTTGATGGGTCTGCGGGCCTTTAGAATGGCCCTGAGGGGCTCTAAAAGAGTCTGGGGGCCTTTAGAATGGTCCTGAGGGGCTCTAGAAGGGTCTGGGGACCTTTATAAATGCCCTGAGTGGCATTATAAGGGTCTGGGGGCATTTAGATATGTCCTGAGGGGCATTAGAAGGGTATGGGGGCCTTTAGAATGCTCTTGAGGGGCAGTAGAAGGGTCTGGGCACGTTTAGAAAGGCCCTGACCGGCATTAGAAGTGTCTGGGGGCATTTTGAAGGGTCCTGAGGGGCTCTAGAATGGTCTGGGGTCCTTTACATGGGTCTTGAGGGTCATTAGAAGGGTGTGGAGGCCTTTAGAAAGGCCCTGAGGGGCTCTAGAAGGGTCTGGGGGCTATTTGAAGCGTCCTGAGTGGGTCCAGAAGGGTCTGGGGGCCTTTTTAAAGGCCCTCAGGAGGATTATAAGGGTCTCGCGGCCTTTAGAAAGGCCCTGAGTGACATTACAAGAGTCTGGGGTCATATAGAAAGGCTCTGAGAGGTTCTAGAAGTGTCTGGGGTAATTTGGAAAGGCCCTGAGGGGCATTAGAAGGGTCTGGAGGTCTTTAGAAAGGCCCTGAGAGGCATTACAAGGGTTTTGGGTCATATAGAAAGGCCGTGAGAGGTTCTAGAAGTGTCTGGGGTACTTTAGAAAGGCCCTGAGGGGCATTAGAAGGGTCTGGGGGCCTTTAGAATGGTCCTGAGGGGGTCTAGAAGGGTCTGGAGGCATTTAAAACTGTCCTGAGAGGCTCTAGAAGGGTCTGGGTGCCTTTATAAGGGTCCTGAGGGGCATTAGAATGGTCTGGGTGCCCTTATAAAAGCCCTGAGGGGAATTAGCAGGGTCTGGGGGACTTTAGAAGGGTCCTGAGGGGATCTATAAGGGTCTGGGGGCCTTTAAACGGGTCTTCAGGGGCTCTAGAAGGGTCTGGGGACCTTTAGAAAGGCCCTGAGTGGCATTACAAGGGTCTCGGGTCATATAGAATGGCTGTGAGAGGATCTAGAAGTGTCTGGGGACCTTCACAATGGTCCTGAGGGGCATTAGAAGGGTCTGGGGACCTTTATAAGTGTCTTGAGTGGCATTAGAATGGTCTGGGGGCCTTTAAAACAGTCCTGAGGGGCATTTGAATAGTCTGAGGGCCTTTAGAGAGGTCCTCAGGAGCATTAGAAGGGTCTTGTGGCCTTCATTATGGTCCTTAAAGGCATTAGAAGGGTCTGGGGGCTTTTAGATGGGTCCTGAGGCAATCTAGAAGGGTCTGGGGGCATTTACATGGGTCTTGAGGGTCATTAGAAGGGTGTGGAGGCCTTTAGAAAGGCCCTGAGGGGCTCTAGAAGGGTCTGGGGGCTATTAGAAGCGTCCTGAGGGGGTCCAGAAGGGTCTGGGGGCCTTTTTAAAGGCCCTCAGGGGGACTATAAGGGTCTCGCGGCCTTTAGAAAGGCCCTGAGTGGCATTACAAGGGTCTGGGTGCCTTTAGAAATGTCCTGAGGGGCTCTAGAAGGGTCTGGGGGCCTTTAGAAATGTCCTGTGGGGCATTAGAAGGGTATGGGGGCCTTTAGAAAGGCCCTGAGGGGCATTACAAGGGTTTGGCGTCATATAGAAAGGCCCTGAGAGGTTCTAGAAGTGTCTGGGGTACTTTAGAAAGGCCTTGAGTGACATTACAAGGGACTGGGGTCATATAGAAAGGCCCTGAGAAGTTCTAGAAGTGTCTGGGGTACTTTAGAAAGGCCCTGAGGGGCATTAGAAGGGTCTGGGGGCCTTTAGAAGGGTCCTGAGGGGCATTAGAAGGGTCTGGGGGCCTTTAGAATGGTCCTGAGGGGGTCTAGAAGGGTCTGGAGGCATTTAAAACTGTCCTGAGAGGCTCTAGAAGGGTCTGGGTGCCTTTATAAGGGTCCTGAGGGGCATTAGAAGGGTCTGGGTGCCCTTATAAAAGCCCTGAGGGGAATTAGCAGGGTCTGGGGGACTTTAGAAGGGTCCTGAGGGGCTCTAGAAGGGTCTGGGGGCCTTTAGTAGGGTCTTCAGGGGCTCTGGATGGGTATGGGGACCTTTAGAAAGGTCCTGTGGGGCATTAGAATGGTCTGGGGGCCTTTAGAATGCTCCTGAGGGGCAGTAGAAGGGTCTGGGGACCTTTAGAAAGGCCCTGACGGGCATTAGAATGGTCTGCGGGCCTTTAGAAGTGTCCTGAGGGGCTCTAGAATGGTCTGGGGGCCTTTATAAGGGTCCTGACGGGCTCTAGAAGGGTCTGGGAACCTTTATAAATGCCCTCAGGGGCATTAGAAGGGTCTGAGGGCCTTTAAAAAGGTCCTGAGGGGCATTAGAAGGGTCTTGTGGCCTTCATAAGGGTCCTGAAAGGCATTAGAAGGGTCTGGGGGCTTTTAGATGGGTCCTGAGGCAATCTAGAAGGGTCTAGGGGACTTTACATGGGTCTTGAGGGTCATTAGAAGGGTGTGGAGGCCTTTAGAAAGGCCCTGAAAGGCATTAGAAGGGTCTGGGGGCTTTTAGATGGGTCCTGAGGCAATCTAGAAGGGTCTGTGGGCCTTTACATGGGTCTTGAGGGTCATTAGAAGGGTGTGGAGGCCTTTAGTAAGGCCCTGAGGGGCTCTAGAAGGGTCTGGGGGCTATTAGAAGCGTCCTGAGGGGGTCCAGAAGGGTCTGGGGGCCTTTTTAAAAGCCCTCAGGGGGATGATAAGGATCTCGCGGCCTTTAGAAAGGCCCTGAGTGGCATTAGAAGGGTCTGGGTGCCTTTAGAAGGGTCTTCAGGGGCTCTAGAAGGGTCTGGGGACCTTTAGAAAGGCCCTGTGGGGCATTAGAAGGGTCTGGGGGCCTTTAGAAGGGTCCTGAGGGGCATTAGAAGGGTCTGGGGGCCTTTAGAATGGTCCTGAGGGGGTCTAGAAGGGTCTGGAGTCATTTAAAACTGTCCTGAGACGCTCTAGAAGGGTCTGGGTGCCTTTATAAGGGTCCTGAGGGGCATTAGAAGGGTCTGGGTGCCCTTATAAAAGCCCTGAGGGGAATTAGCAGGGTCTGGGGGACTTTAGAAGGGTCCTGAGGGGATCTAGAAGGGTCTGGGGGCCTTTATAAGGGTCCTGACGGGCTCTAGAAGGGTCTGGGAACCTTTATAAATGCCTAGAGGGGCAATAGAAGGGTCTGAGGGCCTTTAGAAAGGTCCTGAGGGGCATTAGAAGGGTCTTGTGGCCTTCATAAGGGTCCTGAAAGGCATTAGAAGGGTCTGGGGGCTTTTAGATGGGTCCTGAGGCAATCTAGAAGGGTCTAGGGGCCTTTACATGGGTCTTGAGGGTGATTAGAAGGGTGTGGAGGCCTTTAGAAAGGCCCTGAGGGGCTCTAGAAGGGTCTGGGGGCTATTAGAATCGTCCTGAAGGGGTCCAGAAGGGTCTGGGGGCCTTTTTAAAGGCCCTCAGGGGGATTATAAGGGTCTCGCAACCTTTAGAAAGGCCCTGAGTGGCATTAGAAGGGTCTGGGTGCCTTTAGAAATGTCCTGAGGGGCTCTAGAATGGTCTGGGGGCCTTTAGAAATGTCCTGAGGGGCATTAGAAGGGTCTGGGGGCCTTTAGAAAGGCCCTGAGGGGCATTACAAGGGTCTGGGGTCATATAGAAAGGCCCTGAGAGGTTCTAGAAGTGTCTGGGATACTTTAGAAAGGCCCTGAGGGGCATTAGAAGGGTCTGGGGGCCTTTAGAAGGGTCCTGAGGGTCATTAGAAGGGTATGGGGGCCTTTAGAATGGTCCTGAGGGGGTCTAGAAGGGTCTGGAGGCATTTAAAACTGTCCTGAGAGGCTCTAGAAGGGTCTGGGTGCCTTTATAATGGTCCTGAGGGGCATTAGAAGGGTCTGGGTGCCCTTATAAAAGCCCTGAGGGGAATTAGCAGGGTCTGGGGGACTTTAGAAGGGTCCTGAGGGGCTCTAGAAGGGTCTGGGGGCCTTTATAAGGGTCCTGACGGGCTCTAGAAGGGTCTGGGAACCTTTATAAATGCCTAGAGGGGCAATAGAAGGGTCTGAGGGCCTTTAGAAAGGTCCTGAGGGGCATTAGAAGGGTCTTGTGGCCTTCATAAGGGTCCTGAAAGGCATTAAAGGGTCTGGGGGCTTTTAGATGGGTCCTGAGGCAATCTAGAAGGGTCTAGGGGCCTTTACATGGGTCTTGAGGGTCATTAGAAGGGTGTGGAGGCCTTTAGAAAGGCCCTGAGGGGCTCTAGAAGGGTCTGGGGGCTATTAGAATCGTCCTGAAGGGGTCCAGAAGGGTCTGGGGGCCTTTTTAAAGGCCCTCATGGGGATTATAAGGGTCTCGCAACCTTTAGAAAGGACCTGAGTGGCATTAGAAGGGTCTGGGTGCCTTTAGAAATGTCCTGAGGGGCTCTAGAATGGTCTGTGGGCCTTTAGAAATGTCCTGAGGGGCATTAGAAGGGTCTGGGGGCCTTTAGAAAGGCCCTGAGGGGCATTACAAGGGTCTGGGGTCATATAGAAAGGCCCTGAGAGGTTCTAGAAGTGTCTGGGGTACTTTAGAAAGGCCCTGAGGGGCATTAGAAGGGTCTGGGGGCCTTTAGAAGGGTCCTGAGGGGCATTAGAAGGGTCTGCGGGCCTTTAGAAGGGCCCTGAGGGTCATTAGAAGGGTATGGGGGCCTTTAGAATGGTCCTGAGGGGGTCTAGAAGGGTCTGGAGGCATTTAAAACTGTCCTGAGAGGCTCTAGAAGGGTCTGGGTGCCTTTATAATGGTCCTGAGGGGCATTAGAAGGGTCTGGGTGCCCTTATAAAAGCCCTGAGGGGAATTAGCAGGGTCTGGGGGACTTTAAAAGGGTCCTGAGGGGCTCTAGAAGGGTCTGGGGGCCTTTAGAAGGGTCTTCAGGGGCTCTAGAAGGGTCTGGGGAACTTTAGAAAGGCCCTGTGGGGCATTAGAAGGGTCTGGGGGCCTTTAGAATGCTCCTGAGGGGCAGTAGAAGGGTCTGGGTACCTTTAGAAAGGCCCTGACGGGCATTAGAATGGTCTACAGGCCTTTAGAAGTGTCCTAAGGGGCTCTAGAATGGTCTGGGGGCCTTTATAAGGGTCGTGACGGGCTCTAGAAGGGTCTGGGAACCTTTATAAATGCCCTGAGGGGCATTAGAAGGGTCTGAGGGCCTTTAGAAAGGTCCTGAGGGGCATTAGAAGGGTCTTGCGGCCTTCATAAGGGTCCTGAAAGGCATTAGAAGGGTCTGGGGGCTTTTAGATGGGTCCTGAGGCAATCTAGAAGGGTCTAGGGGCCTTTACATGGGTCTTGAGGGTCATTAGAAGGGTGTGGAGGCCTTTAGAAAGGCCCTGTGGGGCATTAGAAGGGTCTGGGGGCTTTTAGATGGGTCCTAAGGCAATCTAGAAGGGTCTGGGGGCATTTACATGGGTCTTGAGGGTCATTAGAAGGGTGTGGAGGCCTTTAGAAAGGCCCTGAGGGGCTCTAGAAGGGTCTGCGGGCTATTAGAAGCATCCTGAGGGGGTCCAGAAGGGTCTGGGGGCCTTTTTAAAGGCCCTCAGGGGGATGATAAGGGTCTCGCGACATTTAGAAAGGCCCTGAGTGGCATTAGAAGAGTCTGGGTGCCTTTAGAAATGTCCTGAGGGGCTCTAGAAGGGTCTGGGGGCCTTTAGAAATGTCCTGAGGGGCATTAGAAGGGTCTAGGGGCCTTTAGAAAGGCCCTGAGGGGCATTACAAGGGTTTGGGGTCATATAGAAAGGCCCTGAGAGGTTCTAGAAGTGTCTGGGGTACTTTAGAAAGGCCCTGAGGGGCATTAGAAGGGTCTGGGGGACTTTAGAAGGGCCCTGAGGGGCATTAGAAGGGTATGGGGGCCTTTAGAATGGTCCTGAGGGGGTCTAGAAGGGTCTGGAGGTATTTAAAACTGTCCTGAGAGGCTCTAGAAGGGTCTGGGTGCCTTTATAAGGGTCCTGAGGGGCATTAGAAGGGTCTGGGTGCCCTTATAAAAGCCCTGAGGGGAATTAGCATTGTCTGGGGGACTTTAGAAGGCTCCTGAGGGGCTCTATAAGGGTCTGGGGGCCTTTAGAAGGGTCTTCAGGGGCTCTAGAAGGGTCTGGGGACCTTTAGAAAGGCCCTGTGGGGCATTAGAAGGGTCTGGGGGCCTTTAGAATGCTCCTGACGGGCAGTAGAAGGGTCTGGGGACCTTTAGAAAGGCCCTGACGGGCATTAGAATGGTCTGCGGGCCTTTAGAAGTGTCCTGAGGGGCTCTAGAATGGTCTGGGGGCCTTTATAATGGTCCTGACGGGCTCTAGAAGGGTCTGGGAACCTTTATAAATGCCCTGAGGGGCATTAGAAGGGTCTGAGGGCCTTTAGAAAGGTCCTGAGGGGCATTAGAAGGGTCTTGTGGCCTTCATAAGGGTCCTGAAAAGCATTAGAAGGGTCTGGGGGCTTTTAGATGGGTCCTGAGGCAATCTAGAAGGGTCTAGGGGCCTTTACATGGGTCTTGAGGGTCATTAGAAGGGTGTGGAGGCCTTTAGAAAGGCCCTGAAAGGCATTAGAAGGGTCTGGGGGCTTTTAGATGGGTCCTGAGGCAATCTAGAAGGGTCTGGGGGCCTTTACATGGGTCTTGAGGGTCATTAGATGGGTGTGGAGGCCTTTAGAAAGGCCCTGAGGGGCTCTAGAAGGGTCTGGGTGCTATTAGAAGCATCCTGAGGGGGTCCAGAAGGGTCTGGGGGCCTTTTTAAAGGCCCTCAGGGGGATGATAAGGGTCTCGCGACATTTAGAAAGGCCCTGAGTGGCATTAGAAGGGTCTGGGTGCCTTTAGAAATGTCCTGAGGGGCTCTAGAAGGGTCTGGGGGCCTTTAGAAATGTCCTGAGGGGCATTAGAAGGGTCTGGGGGCCTTTAGAAAGGCCCTGAGGGGCATTACAAGGGTCTGGGGTCATATAGAAAGGCCCTGAGAGGTTCTAGAAGTGTCTGGGGTACTTTAGAAAGGCCCTGAGGGGCATTAGAAGGGTCTGGGGGACTTTAGAAGGGTCCTGAGGGGCATTAGAAGGGTCTGGGGGCCTTTAGAAGGGCCCTGAGGGGAATTAGAAGGGTATGGGGGCCTTTAGAATGGTCCTGAGGGTGTCTAGAAAGGTCTGGAGGCATTTAAAACTGTCCTGAGAGGCTCTAGAAGGGTCTGGGTGCCTTTATAAGGGTCCTGAGGGTCATTAGAAGGGTCTGGGTGCCCTTATAAAAGCCCTGAGGGGAATTAGCAGGGTCTGGGGGACTTTAGAAGGGTCCTGAGGGGCTCTATAAGGGTCTGGGGGCATTTAGAAGGGTCTTCAGGGGCTCTAGAAGGGTCTGGGGACCTTTAGAAAGGCCCTGTGGGGCATTAGAAGGGTCTGGGGGCCTTTAGAATGCTCCTGAGGAGCAGTAGAAGGGTCTGGGGACCTTTAGAAAGGCCCTGACGAGCATTAGAATGGTCTGCGGGCCTTTAGAAGTGTCCTGAAGGGCTCTAGAATGGTCTGGGGGCCTTTATAAGGGTCCTGACGGGCTCTAGAAGGGTCTGGGAACCTTTATAAATGCCCTGAGGGGCATTAGAAGGGTCTGAGGGCCTTTAGAAAGGTCCTGAGGGGCATTAGAAGGGTCTTGTGGCCTTCATAAGGGTCCTGAAAGGCATTAGAAGGGTCTGGGGGCTTTTAGATGGGTCCTGAGGCAATCTAGAAGGGTCTAGGGGCCTTTACATGGGTCTTGAGGGTCATTAGAAGGGTGTGGAGGCCTTTAGAAAGGCCCTGAAAGGCATTAGAAGGGTCTGGGGGCTTTTAGATGGGTCCTGAGGCAATCTAGAAGGGTCTGGGGGCCTTTACATGGGTCTTGAGGGTCATTAGAAGGGTGTGGAGGCCTTTAGAAAGGCCCTGAGGGGCTCTAGAAGGGTCTGGGGGCTATTAGAAGCGTCCTGAGTGGGTCCAGAAGGGTCTGGGGGCCTATTTAAAGGCCCTCAGGGGGACTATAAGGGTCTCGCGGCCTTTAGAAAGGCCCTGAGTGGCATTACAAGGGTCTGGGTGCCTTTAGAAATGTCCTTTGGGGCTCTAGAAGGGTATGGGGGCCTTTAGAAATGTCCTGTGGGGCATTAGAAGGGTATGGGGGCCTTTAGAAAGGCCCTGAGGGGCATTACAAGGGTTTGGCGTCATATAGAAAGGCCCTGAGAGGTTCTAGAAGTGTCTGGGGTACTTTAGAAAGGCCCTGAGGGGCATTAGAAGGGTCTGGTGGCCTTTAGAAGGGTCTGGGGGCCTTTAGAATGGTCCTGAGGTGGTCTAGAAAGGTCTGGAGGCATTTAAAACTGTCCTGAGAGGCTCTAGAATGGTCTGGGTGCTTTTATAAGGGTCCTGAGGGGCATTAGAAGGGTCTGGGTGCCCTTATAAAAGCCCTGAGGGGAATTAGCAGGGTCTGGGGGACTTTAGAAGGGTCCTGAGGGGCTCTATAAGGGTCTGGGGGCATTTAGAAGGGTCTTCATGGGCTCTAGAAGGGTCTGGGGACCTTTAGAAAGGCCCTCTGGGGCATTAGAAGGGTCTGGGGGCCTTTAGAATGCTCCTGAGGAGCAGTAGAAGGGTCTGGGGACCTTTAGAAAGGCCCTGACGAGCATTAGAATGGTCTGCGGGCCTTTAGAAGTGTCCTGAAGGGCTCTAGAATGGTCTGGGGGCCTTTATAAGGGTCCTGACGGGCTCTAGAAGGGTCTGGGAACCTTTATAAATGCCCTGAGGGGCATTAGAAGGGTCTGAGGGCCTTTAGAAAGGTCCTGAGGGGCATTAGAAGGGTCTTGTGGCCTTCATAAGGGTCCTGAAAGGCATTAGAAGGGTCTGGGGGCTTTTAGATGGGTCCTGAGGCAATCTAGAAGGGTCTAGGGGCCTTTACATGGGTCTTGAGGGTCATTAGAAGGGTGTGGAGGCCTTTAGAAAGGCCCTGAAAGGCATTAGAAGGGTCTGGGGGCTTTTAGATGGGTCCTGAGGCAATCTAGAAGGGTCTGGGGGCCTTTACATGGGTCTTGAGGGTCATTAGAAGGGTGTGGAGGCCTTTAGAAAGGCCCTGAGGGGCTCTAGAAGGGTCTGGGGGCTATTAGAAGCGTCCTGAGGGGGTCCAGAAGGGTCTGGGGGCCTATTTAAAGGCCCTCAGGGGGACTATAAGGGTCTCGCGGCCTTTAGAAAGGCCCTGAGTGGCATTACAAGGGTCTGGGTGCCTTTAGAAATGTCCTTTGGGGCTCTAGAAGGCTATGGGGGCCTTTAGAAATGTCCTGTGGGGCATTAGAAGGGTATGGGGGCCTTTAGAAAGGCCCTGAGGGGCATTACAAGGGTTTGGCGTCATATAGAAAGGCCCTGAGAGGTTCTAGAAGTGTCTGGGGTACTTTAGAAAGGCCCTGAGGGGCATTAGAAGGGTCTGGGGGCCTTTAGAAGGGTCTGGGGGCCTTTAGAATGGTCCTGAGGTGGTCTAGAAAGGTCTGGAGGCATTTAAAACTGTCCTGAGAGGCTCTAGAATGGTCTGGGTGCTTTTATAAGGGTCCTGAGGGGCATTAGAAGGGTCTGGGTGCCCTTATAAAAGCCCTGAGGGGAATTAGCAGGGTCTGGGGGACTTTAGAAGGGTCCTGAGGGGCTCTATAAGGGTCTGAGGGCCTTTATAAGGGTCCTGAGGGGCATTAGAAGTGTCTTGTGGCCCTTATAAAAGCCCTCAGTGGAATTAGCAGGGTCTGGGGGACTTTAGAAGGGTCCTGAGGGGCTCTATAAGGGTCTGGGGGCCTTTAGAAGGGTCTTCAGGGGCTCTAGAAGGGTCTGGGGACCTTTAGAAAGGCCCTGAGTGGCATTAGAAGGGTCTGGGGGCCTTTAGAATGCTCCTGAGGGGCAGTAGAAGGGTCTGGGGACCTTTAGAAAGGCCCTGACGGGCATTAGAAGGGTCTGGGGGCCTTTAGAAGGGTCCTGAGGGGCATTAGAAGGGTCTGGGGGCCTTTAGAATGGTCCTGAGGGGGTCTAGAAGGGTCTGGAGGCATTTAAAACTGTCCTGAGAGGCTCTAGAAGGGTCTGGGTGCCTTTATAAGGGTCCTGAGGGGCATTAGAAGGGTCTGGGTGCCCTTATAAAAGCCCTGAGGGGAATTAGCAGGGTCTGGGGGACTTTAGAAGGGTCCTGAGGGGCTCTATAAGGGTCTGGGGGCCTTTAGAAGGGTCTTCAGGGGCTCTAGAAGGGTCTGGGGACCTTTAGAAAGGCCCTGTGGGGCATTAGAAGGGTCTGGGGGCCTTTAGAATGCTCCTGAGGAGCAGTAGAAGGGTCTGGGGACCTTTAGAAAGGCCCTGACGAGCATTAGAATGGTCTGCGGGCCTTTAGAAGTGTCCTGAGGGGCTCTAGAATGGTCTGGGGGCCTTTATAAGGGTCCTGACGGGCTCTAGAAGGGTCTGGGAACCTTTATAAATGCCCTGAGGGGCATTAGAAGGGTCTGAGGGCCTTTAGAAAGGTCCTGAGGGGCATTAGAAGGGTCTTGTGGCCTTCATAAGGGTCCTGAAAGGCATTAGAAGGGTCTGGGGGCTTTTAGATGGGTCCTGAGGCAATCTAGAAGGGTCTAGGGGCCTTTACATGGGTCTTGAGGGTCATTAGAAGGGTGTGGAGGCCTTTAGAAAGGCCCTGAAAGGCATTAGAAGGGTCTGGGGGCTTTTAGATGGGTCCTGAGGCAATCTAGAAGGGTCTGGGGGCCTTTACATGGGTCTTGAGGGTCATTAGAAGGGTGTGGAGGCCTTTAGAAAGGCCCTGAGGGGCTCTAGAAGGGTCTGGGGGCTATTAGAAGCGTCCTGAGGGGGTCCAGAAGGGTCTGGGGGCCTATTTAAAGGCCCTCAGGGGGACTATAAGGGTCTCGCGGCGTTTAGAAACGCCCTGAGTGGCATTACAAGGGTCTGGGTGCCTTTAGAAATGTCCTGAGGGGCTCTAGAAGGGTCTGGGGGCCTTTAGAAATGTCCTGAGGGGCATTAGAAGGGTCTGGGGGCCTTTAGAAAGGCCCTGAGGGGCATTAGAAGGGTCTGGGGTCATATAGAAAGGCCCTGAGAGGTTCTAGAAGTGTCTGGGGTACTTTAGAAAGGCCCTGAGGGGCATTAGAAGGGTCTGGGGGCCTTTAGAAGGGTCCTGAGGGGCATTAGAAGGGTCTGCGGGCCTTTAGAAGGGCCCTGAGGGGCATTAGAAGGGTATGGGGGCCTTTAGAATGGTCCTGAGGGGGTCTAGAAGGGTCTGGACGCATTTAAAACTGTCCTGAGAGGCTCTAGAAGGGTCTGGGTGCCTTTATAAGGGTCCTGAGGGGCATTAGAAGGGTCTGGGTGCCCTTTTAAAAGCCCTGAGGGGAATTAGCAGGGTCTGGGGGACTTTAAAAGGGTCCTGAGGGGCTCTATAAGGGTCTGCGGGCCTTTAGAAGAGTCTTCAGGGGCTCTAGAAGGGTCTGGGGACCTTTAGAAAGGCCCTGTGTGGCATTAGAAGGGTCTGGGGGCCTTTAGAATGCTCCTGAGGGGCAGTAGAAGGGTCTGGGGACCTTTAGAAAGGCCCTGACGGGCATTAGAATGGTCTGCGGGCCTTTAGAAGTGTCCTGAGGGGCTCTAGAATGGTCTGGGGGCCTTTATAAGGGTCCTGACGGGCTCTAGAAGGGTCTGGGAACCTTTATAAATGCCCTGAGGGGCATTAGAAGGGTCTGAGGGCCTTTAGAAAGGTCCTGAGGGGCATTAGAAGGGTCTTGTGGCCTTCATAAGGGTCCTGAAAGGCATTAGAAGGGTCTGGGGGCTTTTAGATGGGTCCTGAGGCAATCTAGAAGGGTCTAGGGGCCTTTACATGGGTCTTGAGGGTCATTAGAAGGGTGTGGAGGCCTTTAGAAAGGCCCTGAAAGGCATTAGAAGGGTCTGGGGGCTTTTAGATGGGTCCTGAGGCAATCTAGAAGGGTCTGGGGGCCTTTACATGGGTCTTGAGGGTCATTAGATGGGTGTGGAGGCCTTTAGAAAGGCGCTGAGGGGCTCTAGAAAGGTCTGGGGGCTATTAGAAGTGTCCTGAGGGGGTCCAGAAGGGTCTGGGGGCCTTTAGAATGCTCCTGAGGGGCAGTAGAAGGGTCTGGGGACCTTTAGAAAGGCCCTGACGGGCATTAGAATGGTCTGCGGGCCTTTAGAAGTGTCCTGAGGGGCTCTAGAATGGTCTGGGGGCCTTTATAAGGGTCCTGACGGGCTCTAGAAGGGTCTGGGAACCTTAATAAATGCCCTGAGGGGCATTAGAAGGGCCTGAGGGCCTTTAGAAAGGTCCTGAGGGGCATTAGAAGGGTCTTGTGGCCTTTATAAGGGTCCTGAAAGGCATTAGAAGGGTCTGGGGGCTTTTAGATGGGTCCTGAGGCAATCTAGAATGGTCTGGGGGCCTTTACATGGGTCTTGAGTATCATTAGAAGGGTGTGGAGGCCTTTAGAAAGGCCCTGAAAGGCATTAGAAGGGTCTGGGGGCTTTTAGATGGGTCCTGAGGCAATCTAGAAGGGTCTGGGGGCCTTTACATGGGTCTTGAGGGTCATTAGAGGGGTGTGGAGGCCTTTAGAAAGGCCCTGAAAGGCATTAGAAGGGTCTGGGGGCTTTTAGATGGGTCCTGAGGCAATCTAGAAGGGTCTAGGGGACTTTACATGGGTCTTTAGGGTCATTAGAAGGGTGTGGAGGCCTTTAGGAAGGCCCTGAGGGGCTCTAGAAGGGTCTGGGGGCTATTAGAAGCGTCCTGAGGGGGTCCAGAAGGGTCTGGGGGCCTTTTTAAAGGCCCTCAGGGGGATTATAATGGTCTCGCGGCCTTTAGAAAGGCCCTGAGTGACATTACAAGGGTCTGGGGTCATATAGAATGGCCCTGAGAAGTTCTAGAAGTGTCTGGGGTACTTTAGAAAGGCCCTGAGGGGCATTAGAAGGGTCTGGGGGCCTTTAGAAGGGTCCTGAGGGGCAGTAGAAGGGTCTGGGGGCCTTTAGAATGGTCCTGAGGGTGTCTAGAAGGGTCTGGAGGCATTTAAAACTGTCCTGAGAGGCTCTAGAAGGGTCTGGGTGCCTTTATAAGAGACCTGAGGGTCATTAGAAGGGTCTGGGTGCCATTATAAAAGCCCTGAGGGGAATTAGCAGGGTCTGGGGGACTTTAGAAGGGTCCTGAGGGGCTCTAGAAGGGTCTGGGGGCCTTTATAAAGGTCCTGACGGGCTTTAGAAGGGTCTGGGAACCTTTATAAATGCCCTGAGGGGCATTAGAAGGGTCTGAGGGCCTTTAGAATGGTCCTGAGGGGCATTAGAAGGGTCTGGGTGCCCTTAAAAAAGCCCTGAGGGGAATTAGCAGGGTCTGGGGGACTTTAGAAGGGTCCTGAGGGGCTCTATAAGGGTCTGGGGGCCTTTAGAAGAGTCTTCAGGGGCTCTAGAAGGGTCTGGGGACCTTTAGAAAGGCCCTGTGGGGCATTAGAAGGGTCTGGGGGCCTTTAGAATGCTCCTGAGGGGCAGTAGAAGGGTCTGGGGACCTTTAGAAAGGCCCTGACGGGCATTAGAATGGTCTGCGGGCCTTTAGAAGTGTCCTGAGGGGCTCTAGAATGGTCTGGGGGCCTTTATAAGGGTCCTGACGGGCTCTAGAAGGGTCTGGGAACCTTTATAAATGCCCTGAGGGGCATTAGAAGGGTCTGAGGGCCTTTAGAAAGGTCCTGAGGGGCATTAGAAGGGTCTTGTGGCCTTCATAAGGGTCCTGAAAGGCATTAGAAGGGTCTGGGGGCTTTTAGATGGGTCCTGAGGCAATCTAGAAGGGTCTAGGGGCCTTTACATGGGTCTTGAGGGTCATTAGAAGGGTGTGGAGGCCTTTAGAAAGGCCCTGAAAGGCATTAGAAGGGTCTGGGGGCTTTTAGATGGGTCCTGAGGCAATCTAGAAGGGTCTGGGGGCCTTTACATGGGTCTTGAGGGTCATTAGAAGGGTGTGGAGGCCTTTAGTAAGGCCCTGAGGGGCTCTAGAAGGGTCTGGGGGCTATTAGAAGCGTCCTGAGGGGGTCCAGAAGGGTCTGGGGGCCTTTTTAAAGGCCCTCAGGGGGATTATAAGGGTCTCGCGGCCTTTAGAAAGGCCCTGAGTGGCATTAGAAGGGTCTGGGTGCCTTTAGAAATGTCCTGAGGGGCATTAGAAGGGTCTGGGGGCCTTTAGAAAGGCCCTCAGGGGCATTAGAAGGGTCCGGGGTCATATAGAAAGGCCCTGAGATGTTCTAGAAGTGTCTGGGGTACTTTAGAAAGGCCCTGAGGGGCATTAGAAGGGTCTGGGGGCCTTTAGAAGGGTCCTGAGGGGCATTAGAATGGTCTGGGGGCCTTTAGAATGGTCCTGAGGGGGTCTAGAAGGGTCTGGATGCATTTAAAACTGTCCTGAGAGGCTCTAGAAGGGTCTGGGTGCCTTTATAAGGGTCCTGAGGGGCATTAGAAGGGTCTGGGTGCCCTTATAAAAGCCCTGAGGGGAATTAGCAGGGTCTGGGGGACTTTAGAAGGGTCCTGAGGGGCTCTATAAGGGTCTGGGGGCCTTTAGAAGGGTCTTCAGGGGCTCTAGAATGGTCTGGGGACCTTTAGAAAGGCCCTGTGGGGCATTAGAAGGGTCTGGGGGCCTTTAGAATGCTCCTCAGGGGCAGTAGAAGGGTCTGGGGACCTTTAGAAAGGCCCTCACGGGCATTTGAATGGTCTGCGGGCCTTTAGAAGTGTCCTGAGGGGCTCTAGAATGGTCTGGGGGCCTTTATAAGGGTCCTGACGGGCTCTAGAAAGGTCTGGGAACCTTTATAAATGCCCTGAGGGGCATTAGAAGGGTCTGAGGGCCTTTAGAAAGGTCCTGAGGGGCATTAGAAGGGTCTTGCGGCCTTCATAAGGGTCCTGAAAGGCATTAGAAGGGTCTGGGGGCTTTTAGATGGGTCCTGAGGCAATCTAGAAGGGTCTAGGGGCCTTTACATGGGTCTTGAGTGTCATTAAAAGGGTGTGGAGGCCTTTAGAAAGGCCCTGAAAGGCATTAGAAGGGTCTGGGGGCTTTTAGATGGGTCCTGAGGCAATCTAGAAGGGTCTGGGGGCCTTTACATGGGTCTTGAGGGTCATTAGAAGGGTGTGGAGGCCTTTAGAAAGGCCCTGAGGGGCTCTAGAAGGGTCTGGGGGCTATTAGAAGCGTCCTGAGGGGGTCCTGAAGGGTCTGGGGGCCTTTTTAAAGGCCCTCAGGGGGATTATAATGGTCTCGCGGCCTTTAGAAAGGCCCTGAGTGGCATTAGAAGGGTCTGGGGGCCTTTTGAAATGTCCTGAGGGGCTCTAGAAGGGTCTGGGGCCCTTTAGAAATGTGCTGAGGGGCATTAGAAGGGTCTGGGGGCCTTTAGAAAGGCCCTGAGGGGCATTACAAGGGTCTGGGGTCATATAGAAAGGCCCTGAGAGGTTCTAGAAATGTCTGGGGTACTTTAGAAAGGCCCTGAGGGGCATTAGAAGGGTCTGGGGGCCTTTAGAAGGGTCCTGAGGGGCATTAGAAGGGTCTGGGGGCCTTTAGAATGGTCCTGAGGGGGTCTAGAAGGGTCTGGAAGCATTTAAAACTGTCCTGAGAGGCTCTAGAAGGGTCTGGGTGCATTTATAAGTGTCCTGAGGGGCATTAGAAGGGTCTTGTGGCCCTTATAAAAGCCCTGAGGGGAATTAGCAGGGTCTGGGGGACTTTAGAAGGGTCCTGAGGGGCTCTATAAGGGTCTGGGGTCATTTAGATGGGTCTTCAGTGGCTCTAGAAGGGTCTGGGGACCTTTAGAAAGGCCCTGTGGGGCATTAGAAGGGTCTGGGGGCCTTTAGAATGCTCCTGAGGGGCAGTAGAAGGGTCTGGAGACCTTTAGAAAGGCCCTGACGGGCATTAGAATGGTCTGCGGGCCTTTAGAAGTGTCCTGAGGGGCTCTAGAATGGTCTGGGGGCCTTTATAAGGGTCCTGACGGGCTCTAGAAGGGTCTGGGAACCTTTATAAATGCCCTGAGGGGCATTAGAAGGGTCTGAGGGCCTTTAGAAAGGTCCTGAGGGGCATTAGAAGGGTCTTGTGGCCTTCATAAGTGTCCTGAAAGGCATTAGAAGGGTCTGGGGGCTTTTAGATGGGTCCTGAGGCAATCTAGAAGGGTCTAGTGGCCTTTACAAGGGTCTTGAGGGTCATTAGAAGGGTGTGGAGGCCTTTAGAAAGGCCCTGAGGGGCTCTAGAAGGGTCTGGGGGCTATTAGAAGCGTCCTGAGGGGGTCCAGAAGGGTCTGGGGGCCTTTTTAAAGGCCCTCAGGGGGATTATAATGGTCTCGCGGCCTTTAGAAAGGCCCTGAGTGGCATTAGAAGGGTCTGGGTGCCTTTAGAAATGTCCTGAGGGGCTCTAGAAGGGTCTGGGGGCCTTTAGAAATGTCCTGAGGGGCATTAGAAGGGTATGGGGTCCTTTAGAAAGGCCCTGAGGGGCATTACAAGGGTCTGGGGTCATATAGAAAGGCCCTGAGAGGTTCTAAAAGTGTCTGGGGTACTTTAGAAAGGTCCTGAGGGGCATTAGAAGGGTCTGGGGGCCTTTAGAAGGTTCCTGAGGGGCATTAGAAGGGTCTGGGTGCCTTTAAAAATGTCCTGAGGGGCTCTAGAAGGGTCTGGAGTCATTTAAAACTGTCCTGAGAGGCTCTAGAAGGGTCTGGGTGCCTTTATATGGGTCCTGAGGGGCATTAGAAGGGTCTGGGTGCCCTTATAAAAGCCCTGAGGGGAATTAGCAGGGTCTGGGGGACTTTAGAAGGGTCCTGAGGGGCTCTATAAGGGTCTGGGGGCATTTAGAAGGGTCTTCAGGGGCTCTAGAAGGGTCTGGGAACCTTTAGAAAGGCCCTGAAAGGCATTAGAAGGGTCTGGGGGCTTTTAGATGGTTCCTGAGGCAATCTAGAAGGGTCTGGGGGCCTTTACATGGGTCTTGAGGGTCATTAGAAGGGTGTGGAGGCCTTTAGAAAGGCCCTGAGGGGCTCTAGAAGGGTCTGGGGGCTATTAGAAGCGTCCTGAGGGGGTCCAGAAGGGTCTGGGGGCCTTTTTAAAGGCCCTCAGGGGGATTATAATGGTCTCGCGGCCTTTAGAAAGGCCCTGAGTGGCATTAGAAGGGTCTGGGGGCCTTTTGAAATGTCCTGAGGGGCATTAGAAGGGTCTGGGGGCCTTTGGAAAGGCCCTGTGGGGCATTACAAGGGTCTGGGGTCATATAGAAAGGCCCTGAGAGGTTCTAAATGTGTCTGGTGTACTTTAGAAAGGTCCTGAGGGGCATTAGAAGGGTCTGGGTGCCTTTAGAAGGGTCCTGAGGGGCATTAGAAGGGTCTGGGTGCCTTTAGAAATGTCCTGAGGGGCTCTAGAAGGGTCTGGGGGCCTTTAGAAATGTCCTGAGGGGCATTAGAAGGGTCTGGGGGCCTTTAGAAAGGCCCTAAGGGGCATTACAAGGGTCTGGGGTCATATAGAAAGGCCCTGAGAGGTTCTAGAAGTGTCTGGGGTACTTTTGAAAGGCCCTGAGGGGCATTAGAAGGGCCTGGGGGCCTTTAGAAGGGTCCTGACGGGCTGTAGAAGGGTCTGGTGGCCTTTAGAAATGTCCTGAGGGGCATTACAAGGGTATGGGGGCCTTTAGAAAGGCCCTGAGGTGCATTACAAGGGTCTGGGGTCATATAGAAAGGACCTGAGAGGTTCTAGAAGTGTCTGGGGTACTTTTGAAAGGCCCTGAGGGGCATTAGAAGGGTCTGAGGGCCTTTAGATGGGTCCTGAGGGGCATTAGAAGGGTCTTGTGGCCCTTATAAAAGCCCTGAGGGGAATTAGCAGGGTCTGGGGGACTTTAGAAGGGTCCTGAGGGGCTCTATAAGGGTCTGGGGGCCTTTAGAAGGGTCTTCAGGGTCTCTAGAAGGGTCTGGGGACCTTTAGAAAGGCCCTGAAATGCATTAGAAGGGTCTGGGGGCTTTTAGATGGGTCCTGAGGCAATCTAGAATGGTCTAGGGGCCTTTACATGGGTCTTGAGGGTCATTATAAGGGTGTGGAGGCCTTTAGAAAGGCCCTGAAAGGCATTAGAAGGGTCTGGGGGCTTTTAGATGGGTCCTGAGGCAATCTAGAAGGGTCTGGGGGCCTTTACATGGGTCTTGAGGGTCATTAGAAGGGTGTGGAGGCCTTTAGAAAGGAACTGAGGAGCTCTAGAAGGGTCTGGGGGCTATTAGAAGCGTCCTGAGGGGGTCCAGAAGGGTCTGGGGGCCTTTTTAAAGGCCCTCAGGGGGATTATAAGGGTCTCGCGGCCTTTAGAAAGGCCCTGAGTGGCATTAGAAGGGTCTGGGTGCCTTTAGAAATGTCCTGAGGGGCTCTAGAAGGGTCTGGGGCCCTTTAGAAATGTGCTGAGGGGCATTAGAAGGGTCTGGGGGCCTTTAGAAAGGCCCTGAGGGGCATTACAAGGGTCTGGGGTCATATAGAAAGGCCCTGAGAGGTTCTAGAAATGTCTGGGGTACTTTAGAAAGGCCCTGAGGGGCATTAGAAGGGTCTGGGGGCCTTTAGAAGGGTCCTGAGGGGCATTAGAAGGGTCTGGGGGCCTTTAGAATGGTCCTGAGGGGGTCTAGAAGGGTCTGGAGGCATTTAAAACTGTCCTGAGAGGCTCTAGAAGGGTCTGGGTGCATTTATAAGGGTCCTGAGGGGCATTAGAAGGGTCTTGTGGCCCTTATAAAAGCCCTGAGGGGAATTAGCAGGGTCTGGGGGACTTTAGAAGGGTCCTGAGGGGCTCTATAAGGGTCTGGGGTCATTTAGAAGGGTCTTCAGTGGCTCTAGAAGGGTCTGGGGACCTTTAGAAAGGCCCTGTGGGGCATTAGAAGGGTCTGGGGGCCTTTAGAATGCTCCTGAGGGGCAGTAGAAGGGTCTGGAGACCTTTAGAAAGGCCCTGACGGGCATTAGAATGGTCTGCGGGCCTTTAGAAGTGTCCTGAGGGGCTCTAGAATGGTCTGGGGGCCTTTATAAGGGTCCTGACGGGCTCTAGAAGGGTCTGGGAACCTTTATAAATGCCCTGAGGGGCATTAGAAGGGTCTGAGGGCCTTTAGAAAGGTCCTGAGGGGCATTAGAAGGGTCTTGTGGCCTTCATAAGTGTCCTGAAAGGCATTAGAAGGGTCTGGGGGCTTTTAGATGGGTCCTGAGGCAATCTAGAAGGGTCTAGTGGCCTTTACAAGGGTCTTGAGGGTCATTAGAAGGGTGTGGAGGCCTTTAGAAAGGCCCTGAAAGGCATTAGAAGGGTCTGGGGGCTTTTAGATGGGTCCTGAGGCAATCTAGAACGGTCTGGGGGCCTTTACATGTGTCTTGAGGGTCATTAGAAGGGTGTGGAGGCCTTTAGAAAGGCCCTGAGGGGCTCTAGAAGGGTCTGGGGGCTATTAGAAGCGTCCTGAGGGGGTCCATAAGGGTCTGGGGGCCTTTTTAAAGGCCCTCAGGGGGATTATAATGGTCTCGCGGCCTTTAGAAAGGCCCTGAGTGGCATTAGAAGGGTCTGGGTGCCTTTAGAAATGTCCTGAGGGGCTCTTGAAGGGTCTGGGGGCCTTTAGAAATGTCCTGAGGGGCATTAGAAGGGTCTGGGGGCCTTTAGAAAGGCCCTGAGGGGCATTACAAGGGTCTGGGGTCATATAGAAAGGCCCTGAGAGGTTCTAAAAGTGTCTGGGGTACTTTAGAAAGGTCCTGAGGGGCATTAGAAGGGTCTGGGGGCCTTTAGAAGGGTCCTGAGGGGCATTAGAAGGGTCTGGGTGCCTTTAAAAATGTCCTGAGGGGCTCTAGAAGGGTCTGGGGGCCTTTAGAAATGTCCAGAGGGGCATTAGAAGGGTCTGAGGGCCTTTAGAATGGTCCTGAGGTGGTCTAGAATGGTCTGGAGGCATTTAAAACTGTCCTGAGGGGCTCTAGAATGGTCTGGGGGCCTTTATAAGGGTCCTGACGGGCTCTAGAAGGGTCTGGGAACCTTTATAAATGCCCTGAGGGGCAATAGAAGGGTCTGAGGGCCTTTAGAAAGGTCCTGATGGGCATTAGAAGGGTCTTGTGGCCTTCATAATGGTCCTGAAAGGCATTAGAAGGGTCTGGGGGCTTTTAGATGGGTCCTGAGGCAATCTAGAAGGGTCTAGGGGCCTTTACATGGGTCTTGAGGGTCATTATAAAAGTGTGGAGGCCTTTAGAAAGGCCCTGAAAGGCATTAGAAGGGTCTGGGGGCTTTTAGATGGGTCCTGAGGCAATCTAGAAGGGTCTGGGGGCGTTTACATGGGTCTTGAGGGTCATTAGAAGGGTGTGGAGGCCTTTAGAAAGGCCCTGAGGAGCTCTAGAAGGGTCTGGGGGCTATTAGAAGCGTCCTGAGGGGGTCCAGAAGGGTCTGGGGGCCTTTTTAAAGGCCCTCAGGGGGATTATAAGGGTCTCGCGGCCTTTAGAAAGGCCCTGAGTGGCATTAGAAGGGTCTGGGTGCCTTTAGAAATGTCCTGAGGGGCTCTAGAAGGGTCTGGGGGCCTTTAGAAATGTCCTGAGGGGCAATAGAAGGGTCTGGGGGCCTTTAGAAAGGCCCTGAGGGGCATTACAAGGGTCTGGGGTCATATAGAAAGGCCCTGAGAGGTTCTAGAAATGTCTGGGGTACTTTAGAAAGGCCCTGAGGGGCATTAGAAGGGTCTGGGGGCCTTTAGAAGGGTCCTGAGGGGCATTAGAAGGGTCTGGGGGCCTTTACATGGGTCTTGAGGGTCATTAGAAGGGTGTGGAGGCCTTTAGAAAGGCCCTGAGAGGCATTAGACTGGTGTGGAGGCCTTTAGAAAGGCCCTGAGAGGCATTAGAAGGGTCTGGGGGCTATTAGATGGGTCCTTAGGCAATCTAGAAGGGTCTGGGGGACTTTACATGGGTCTTGATGGTCATTAGAAGGGTGTGGAGTCCTTTAGAAAGGCCCTAAAAGGCATTACAAAGGTCTGGGGGCTTTTAGATGGGTCCTGAGTCAATCTAGAAGGGTCTAGGTGCCTTTACATGGGTCTTGAGGGTCATTAGAAGGGTGTGGAGGCCTTTAGAAAGGCCCTGAGAGGCATTAGACTGGTGTGGAGGCCTTTAGAAAGGCCCTGAGAGGCATTAGAAGGGTCTGGGGGCTATTAGATGGGTCCTTAGGCAATCTAGAAGGGTCTGGGGGACTTTACATGGGTCTTGAGGGTCATTAGAAGGGTGTGGAGGCCTTTAGAAAGGCCCTAAAAGGCATTACAAAGGTCTGGGGGCTTTTAGATGGGTCCTGAGGCAGTCTAGAAGGGTCTGGGGGCCTTTACATGGGTCTTGTGGGTCATTAGAAGGGTGTAGATGCCTTTAGAAAGGCCCTGAGGGGCTCTAGAAGGGTCTGGGGGCTATTAGAAGCGTCCTGAAGGGGTCCATAATGGTCAGGGGGCCATTTTAAAGGCCCTCAGGTTGATTATATGGGTCTCGCATCCTTTAGAAAGGCCCTGAGTGGCATTACAAGGGTCTGGGATCATATAGAAAGGCCCTGAGAGGTTCTAGAAGTGTCTGGGGTACTTTAGAAAGGCCCTGAGGGGCATTAGAAGGGTCTGGGGGCCTTTAGAAGGGTCCTGAGGGGCATTAGAAGGGTCTGGGGGCCTTTAGAATGGTCCTGAGGGGGTCTAGAAGGGTCTGGAGGCATTTAAAGCTGTCCTGAGAGGCTCTAGAAGGGTCTGGGTGCCTTTATAAGGGTCCTGAGGGGCATTAGAAAGGTCTGGGTGCCCTTATAAAAGACCTGAGGGGAATTAGCAGGGTCTGGGGGACTTTAGAAGGGTCCTGAGGGGCTCTATAAGGGTCTGGGGGCCTCTAGAAGGGTCTTCAGGGGCTCTAGAAGGGTCTGGGGACCTTTAGAATGCCCCTGAGGGGCAGAAGAAGGGTCTGGGGACCTTTTGAAAGGACCTGACGTGCATTAGAATGGTCTGCGGGCCTTTAGAAATGTCCTGAGGGGCTCTAGAATGGTCTGGGGGCCTTTATAAGGGTCCTGACGGGCTCTAGAAGGGTCTGGGAACCTTTATAAATGCCCTGAGTGGCATTAGAAACGTCTGAGGTCCTGTAGAAAGGTCCTGAGGGGCATTAGAAGGGTCTTGTGACCTTCATAAGGGTCCTGAAAGGCATTAGAAGGGTCTGGGGGCTTTTAGATGGGTCCTGAGGCAATCTAGAAGGGTCTGGGGGCCTTTACATGGGTCTTCAGGGTCATTAGAAGGGTGTGGAGGCCTTTAGAAAGGCCCTGAGGGGCTCTAGAAGGGTCTGGGGGCTATTAGAAGAGTCCTGAGGGGGTCCAGAAGGGTCTGGGGACTTTTTAGAGGACCTCAGGGGGATTATAAAGATCTCGCGGCCTTTAGAATGGCCCTGAGTGGCATTACAAAGGTCTGGGGTCATATAGAAAGGCCCTGAGAGGTTCTAGAATTGTCTGGGGTACTTTAGAAAGGCCCTGAGGTGGATTAGAAAGGTATGGGGGCCCTTAGAAAGGCCCTGAGGGGCATTATAGGCGTCTGGGGTCATATAGAAAGGCCCTGAGAGGTTCTAGATGTGTCTGGGGTACTTTAGAAAGGCCCTGAGGGGCATTAGAAGGGTCTGGGGGCCTTTAGAAGGGTCCTGAGGGGCATTAGAAGGGTCTGGGTGGCCTTTAGAATGGTCCTGAGGGGCTCTAGAAGGGTCTGGAGGCATTTAAAACTGTCCTGAGAGGCTCTAGATGGGTCTGGGAGCCTTTATAAGGGTCCTGAGGGGCATTAGAAGGGTCTGGGTGCCCTTATAAAAGCCCTGAAAGGAATTAGCAGGGTCTGGGTGTCTTTAGAAGGGTCCTGAGGGGCTCTGTAAGGGTCTGGGGGCCTTTAGAAGGGTCTTCAGGGGCTCTAGAAGGGTCTGGGGAACTTTAGAAAGGCCCTATGGGGCATTAGAAGGGTCTGGAGGCCTTTAGAATGCTCTTGAGGGGCAGGTGAAGGGTCTGGGAACCTTTATAAAGGCCCTGACGGGCATTAGAATGGTCTGCGGGCCTTTAGAAGTGTCCTGAGGGGCTCTAGAATGGTCTGGGGGCCTTTATAAGGGTCCTGACAGGCTCTAGAAGGGTCTGGGAACCTTTATAAATGCCCTGAGGGGCATTAGAAGGGTCTGAGTGCCTTTAGAAAGGTCCTGAGGGGCATTAGAAGGGTCTTGTGGCCTTCATAAGGGTCCTGAAAGGCATTAGAAGGGTCTGGGGGCTTTTAGATGGGTCCTGAGGCAATCTAGAAGGGTCTAGGGGCCTTTACATGGGCCTTGAGAGTCATTAGAAGGGTGTGGAGTCCTTTAGAAAGGCCCTGAGGGGCTCTAGAAGGGTCTGGGGGCTATTAGAATCGTCCTGTGGGGGTACAGAAGGGTCTGGGGGCCTTTTTAAAGGCCCTCAGGGGGATTATAAGGGTCTCGCGGCCTTTAGAAAGGCCCTGAGTGGCATTACAAGAGTCTGGGGTCATATAGAAAGGCCCTGAGAGGTTCTAGAATTGTCTGGGGTACTTTAGAAAGGCCCTGAGGGGCATTAGAAGGGTCTGTCGGCCTTTAGAATGGTCCTGAGGGGGTCTAGAAGGGTCTGCAGGCATTTAAAACTGTCCTGAGAGGCTCTAGAAGGGTCTGGGTGCCTTTTTAAGGGTCCTGAGGGGCATTAGAAGGGTTTGGGTGCCCTTATAAAAGCCCTGAGGGGAATTAGCAGGGTCTGGGGGACTTTAGAATTGTCCTGAGGGGCTCTAGAAGGGTCTGGGGGCCTTTAGAAGGGTCTTCAGGGGCTCTAGATGGGTCTGGGGACCTTTAGAAAGGCCCTGTGGGGCATTAGAAGGGTCTGGGGGCCTTTAAAATGCTCCTGAGGGGCAGTAGAAGGGTATGGGGACATTTATAAGTGTCCTGACGGACTCTAGAAGGGTCTGGGAACCTTTATAAATGCCCTGAGGGGCATTAGAAGGGTCTGAGGGCCTTTAGAAAGGTTCTGAGGGGCATTAGAAAGGTCTTGTGGCCTTCATAAGGGTCCTGAAAGGCATTAGAAGGGTCTGGGGGCTTTTAGATGGGTCGTGAGGCAATCTAGAAGGGTCTAGGGACCTTTACATGGGTCTTGAGGGTCATTAGAAGGGTGTGGAGGCCTTTAGAAAGGCCCTGAGGGGCTCCAGAAGGGTCTGGGGGCTATTAGAAGCTTCCTGAGGGGGTCCAGAAGGGTCTGGGGGCCTTTTTAAAGGCCCTCAGGGGGATTATAAAGGTCTCGTGGCCTTTAGAAAGGCCCTGAGTGGCATTACAAGGGTCTGGGGTCATATAGAAAGGCCCTGAGAGGTTCTAGATGTGTCTGGGGTACTTTAGAAAGGCCCTGAGTGGCATTAGAAGGGTCTGGGGTCCTTTAGAATGGTCCTGAGGGGTTCTAGAAGGGTCTGGAGGCATTTAAAACTGTCCTGAGAGGCTCTAGAAGGGTCTGGGTGCCTTTATAAGGGTCCTGAGGGGCATTAGAAGATTCTGGGTGCCCTTATAAAAGCCCTGAGGGTAACTAGCAGGGTCTGGGGGACTTTAGAAGGGTCCTGAAGGGCTCTATAAGGGTCTGGGGGCCTTTAGAAGGGTCTTCAGGGGCTCTAGAAGGGTCTGGGGACCTTTAGAAAGGCCCTGTGGGGCATTAGAAGGGTCTGGGGGCCTTTAGAATACTCTTCAGGGGCAGTAGAAGGGTCTGGGGACCTTTAGAAAGGCCCTGTGGGGCATTAGAATGGTCTGCGTGCCTTTATAAGGGTCCTGACGGGCTCTAGAAGGGTCTGGGAACCTTTATAAATGCCCTGAGGGGCATTAGAAGGGTCTGAGGGCCTTTAGAATGCTCCTGAGGGGCAGTAGAAGGGTCTGGGGACATTTATAAGTGTCCTGACCGGCTCTAGAAGGGTCTGGGAACCTTTATATATGCCCTGAGTGGCATTAGAAGGGTCTGAGGGCCTTTAGAAAGGTTCTGAGGGGCATCAGAAAGGTCTTGTGGCCTTCCTAAAGGTCCTGAAAGGCATTAGAAGGGTCTGGGGGCTTTTAGATGGGTCCTGAGCCAATCTAGAAGGGTCTAGGGGCCTTTACATGGGTCTTGAGGGTCATTAGAAGGGTGTGGAGGCCTTTAGAAAGGCACTGAAAGGCATTAGAAGGGTCTGGGGGCTTTTAGATGGGTTCTGAGGCAATCTAGAAGGGTCTGGCGGCCTTTACATGGGTCTTGAGGGTCATTAGAAGGGTGTGGAGGCCTTTAGAAAGGCCCTGAGGGGCTCTAGAAGGGTCTGGGGGCTATTAGAAGCTTCCTGAGGGGGTCCAGAAGGGTCTGGGGGCCTTTTTAAAGGCCCTCAGGGGGATTATAAGGGTCTCGTGGCCTTTAGAAAGGCCCTGAGTGGCATTACAAGGGTCTGGGGTCATATAGAAAGGCCCTGAGAGGTTCTAGATGTGTCTGGGGTACTTTAGAAAGGCCCTGAGTGGCATTAGAAGGGTCTGGGGTCCTTTAGAATGGTCCTGAGGGGTTCTAGAAGGGTCTGGAGGCATTTAAAACTGTCCTGAGAGGCTCTAGAAGGGTCTGGGTGCCTTTATAAGGGTCCTGAGGGGCATTAGAAGATTCTGGGTGCCCTTATAAAAGCCCTGAGGGTAACTAGCAGGGTCTGGGGGACTTTAGAAGGGTCCTGAAGGGCTCTATAAGGGTCTGGGGGCCTTTAGAAGGGTCTTCAGGGGCTCTAGAAGGGTCTGGGGACCTTTAGAAAGGCCCTGTGGGGCATTAGAAGGGTCTGGGGGCCTTTAGAATGCTCTTCAGGGGCAGTAGAAGGGTCTGGGGACCTTTAGAAAGGCCCTGTGGGGCATTAGAATGGTCTGCGTGCCTTTATAAGGGTCCTGACGGGGTCTAGAAGGGTCTGGGAACCTTTATAAATGCCCTGAGGGGCATTAGAAGGGTCTGAGGGCCTTTAGAATGCTCCTGAGGGGCAGTAGAAGGGTCTGGTGACATTTATAAGTGTCCTGACCGGCTCTAGAAGGGTCTGGGAACCTTTATATATGCCCTGAGGGGCATTAGAAGGGTCTGAGGGCCTTTAGAAAGGTTCTGAGGGGCATCAGAAAGGTCTTGTGGCCTTCATAAGGGTCTTGAAAGGCATTAGAAGGGTCTGGGGGCTTTTAGATGGGTCCTGAGGCAATCTAGAAGGGTCTAGGGGCCTTTACATGGGTCTTGAGGGGCATTAGAAGGGTGTGGAGGCCTTTAGAAAGGCCCTGAAAGGCATTAGAAGTGTCTGGGGGCTTTTAGATGGGTCCTGAGGCAATCTAGAAGGGTCTGGGGGCATTTACATGGGTCTTGAGGGTCATTAGAAGGGTGTGGAGGCCTTTAGAAAGGCCCTGAGGGGCTCTAGAAGGGTCTGGGGGCTATTAGAAGCGTCCTGAGGGTGTCCAGAAGGGTCTGGGGGCCTTTTTAAAGGCCCTCAGGGGGATTATAAGGGTCTCGCGGCCTTTAGAAAGGCCCTGAGTGGCATTACAAGGGTCTGGGGTCATATAGAAAGACCCTGATAGGTTCTAGAAGTGTCTGGGGTACTTTAGAAAGGCCCTGAGGGGCATTAGAAGGGTCTGTGGGCCTTTAGAATGGTCCTGAGGGGGTCTAGAAGGGTCTGGAGGCATTTAAAACTGTCCTGAGAGGCTCTAGAAGGGTCTGGGTGCCTTTATAAGGGTCCTGAGGGGCATTAGAAGGGTCTGGGTGCCCTTATAAAAGCCCTGAGGGGAATTAGCAGGGTCTGGGGGACTTTAGAATTGTCCTGAGGGGCTCTATAAGGGTCTGGGGGCCTTTAGAAGTGTCTTGAGGGGCTCTAGAAGGGTCTGGGGACCTTTAGAAAGGACCTGTGGGGCATTAGAAGGGTCTGGGGGCCTTTAAAATGCTCCTGAGGGGCAGTAGAAGGGTATGGGGACATTTATAAGTGTCCTGACGGACTCTAGAAGGGTCTGGGAACCTTTATAAATGCCCTGAGGGGCATTAGAAGGGTCTGAGGGCCTTTAGAAAGGTTCTGAGGGGCATTAGAAAGGTCTTGTGGCCTTCATAAGGGTCCTGAAAGGCATTAGAAGTGTCTGGGGGCTTTTAGATGGGTCCTGAGGCAATCTAGAAGGGTCTAGGGGCCTTTACATGGGTCTTGAGGGTCATTAGAAGGGTGTGGAGGCCTTTAGAAAGGCCCTGAGGGGCTCTAGAAGGGTCTGGGGGCTATTAGAAGCTTCCTGAGGGGGTCCAGAAGGGTCTGGGGGCCTTTTTAAAGGCCCTCAGGGGGATTATAAGGGTCTCGCGGCCTTTAGAAAGGCCCTGAGTGGCATTAGAAGGGTCTGGGTGCCTTTAGAATGGTCCTGAGGGTTTCTAGAAGGGTCTGGAGGCATTTAAAACTGTCCTGAGAGGCTCTAGAAGGGTCTGGGTGCCTTTATAAGGGTCCTGAGGGGCATTATAAGATTCTGGGTGCCCTTATAAAAGCCCTGAGGGGAACTAGCAGGGTCTGGGGGACTTTAGAAGGGTCCTGAGGGGCTCTATAAGGGTCTGGGGGCCTTTAGAAGGGTCTTCAGGGGCTCTAGAAGGGTCTGGGGACCTTTAGAAAGGCCCTGTGGGGCATTAGAAGGGTCTGGGGGCCTTTAGAATGCTCTTCAGGGGCAGTAGAAGGGTCTGGGGACCTTTAGAAAGGCCCTGTGGGGCATTAGAATGGTCTGCGGGCCTTTAGAAGTGTCCTGAGGGGCTCTAGAATGGTCTGGGGGTCTTTATAAGGGTCCTGACTGGCTCTAGAAGGGTGTGGGAACCTTTATAAATGCCCTGAGGGGCATTAGAAGGGTCTGAGGGCCTTTAGAATGCTCCTGAGGGGCAGTAGAAGGGTCTGGTGACATTTATAAGTGTCCTGACCGGATCTAGAAGGGTCTGGGAACCTTTATATATGCCCTGAGGGGCATTAGAAGGGTCTGAGTGCCTTTAGAAAGGTTCTGAGGGGCATCAGAAAGGTCTTGTGGCCTTCATAAGGGTCCTGAAAGGCATTAGAAGGGTCTGGGGGCTTTTAGATGGGTCCTGAGGCAATCTAGAAGGGTCTAGGGGCCTTTACATGGGTCTTGAGGGTCATTAGAAGGGTGTGGAGGCCTTTAGAAAGGCCCTGAAAGGCATTAGAAGTGTCTGGGGGCTTTTAGATGGGTCCTGAGGCAATCTAGAAGGGTCTGGGGGCCTTTACATGGGTCTTGAGGGTCATTAGAAGGGTGTGGATGCCTTTAGAAAGGCCCTGAGGGGCTCTAGAAGGGTCTGGGGGCTATTAGAAGCGTCCTGAAGGGGTCCAGAAGGGTCTGGGGTCCTTTTTAAAGGCCCTCAGGGGGATTATAAGGGTCTCGCGGCCTTTAGAAAGGCCCTGAGTGGCATTAGAAGGGTCTGGGTGCCTTTAGAAATGACCTGAGGGGCATTAGAAGGCTATGGGGGCCTTTAGAAAGGCCCTGAGGGGCATTAGAAGGGTCTGGGGGCCTTTAGAATGGTCCTGAGGGGGTCTAGAAGGGTTTGGACGCATTTAAAACTGTCCTGAGAGGCTCTAGAATGGTCTGGGTGCCTTTATAAGGGTCCTGAAAGGCATTAGAAGGGTCTGGGTGCCCTTAAAAAAGCCCTGAGGGGAATTAGCAGGGTCTGGGGGCCTTTAGAAGGGTCCTGCGGGGCTCTAAAAGGGTCTGGGGGCCTTTAGAAGGGTCTTGAGGGGCTCTAGAAGGGTCTGGGGACCTTTAGAAAGGCCCTGTGGGGCATTAGAAGGGTCTGGGGGCCTTTAAAATGCTCCTGAGGGGCAGTAGAAGGGTATGGGGACATTTATAAGTGTCTAGACGGACTCTAGAAGGGTCTGGGAACCTTTATAAATGCCCTGAGGGGCATTAGAAGGGTCAGAGGGCCTTTAGAAAGGTTCTGAGGGGCATTAGAAAGGTCTTGTGGCCTTCATAAGGGTCCTGAAAGGCATTAGAAGTGTCTGGGGGCTTTTAGATGGGTCCTGAGGCAATCTAGAAGGGTCTAGGGGCCTTTACATGGGTCTTGAGGGTCATTAGAAGGGTGTAGAGGCCTTTAGAAAGGCCCTGAGGGGCTCTAGAAGGGTCTGGGGGCTATTAGAAGCTTCCTGAGGGGGTCCAGAAGGGTCTGGGGGCCTTTTTAAAGGCCCTCAGGGGGATTATAAGGGTCTCGCGGCCTTTAGAAAGGCCCTGAGTGGCATTAGAAGGGTCTGGGTGCCTTTAGAATGGTCCTGAGGGGTTCTAGAAGGGTCTGGAGGCATTTAAAACTGTCCTGAGAGGCTCTAGAAGGGTCTGGGTGCCTTTATAAGGGTCCTGAGGGGCATTATAAGATTCTGGGTGCCCTTATAAAAGCCCTGAGGGGAACTAGCAGGGTCTGGGGGACTTTAGAAGGGTCCTGAGGGGCTCTATAAGGGTCTGGGGGCCTTTAGAAGGGTCTTCAGGGGCTCTAGAAGGGTCTGGGGACCTTTAGAAAGGCCCTGTGGGGCATTAGAAGGGTCTGGGGGCCTTTAGAATGCTCTTCAGGTGCAGTAGAATGGTCTGGGGACCTTTAGAAAGGCCCTGTGGGGCATTAGAATGGTCTGCGGGCCTTTAGAAGTGTCCTGAGGGGCTCTAGAATGGTCTGGGGGCCTTTATAAGGGTCCTGACGGGCTCTAGAATGGTCTGGGAACCTTTATAAATGCCCTGAGGGGCATTAGAAGGGTCTGAGGGCCTTTAGAATGCTCCTGAGGGGCAGTAGAAGGGTCTGGTGACATTTATAATGTCCTGACCAGCTCTAGAAGGGTCTGGGAACCTTTATATATGCCCTGATGGGCATTAGAAGGGTCTGAGTGCCTTTAGAAAGGTTCTGAGGGGCATCAGAAAGGTCTTGTGGCCTTCATAAGGGTCCTGAAAGGCATTAGAAGGGTCTGGGGGCTTTTAGATGGGTCCTGAGGCAATCTAGAAGGGTCTAGGGGCCTTTACATGGGTCTTGAGGGTCATTAGAAGGGTGTGGAGGCCTTTAGAAAGGCCCTGTAAGGCATTAGAAGTGTCTGGGGGCTTTTAGATGGGTCCTGAGGCAATCTAGAAGGGTCTGGGGGCCTTTACATGGGTCTTGAGGGTCATTAGAAGGGTGTGGAGGCCTTTAGAAAGGCCCTGAGGGGCTCTAGAAGGGTCTGGGGGCTATTAGAAGCGTCCTGAGGGGGTCCAGAAGGGTCTGGGGGCCTTTTTAAAGGCCCTCAGGGGGATTATAAGGGTCTCGCGGCCTTTAGAAAGGCCCTGAGTGGCATTACAAGGGTCTGGGGTCATATAGAAAGGACCTGAGAGGTTCTAGAAGTGTCTGGGGTACTTTAGAAAGGCCCTGAGGGGCATTAGAAGGGTCTGTGGGCCTTTAGAATGGTCCTGAGGGGGTCTAGAAGGGTCTGGAGGCATTTAAAACTGTCCTGAGAGGCTCTAGAAGGGTCTGGGTGCCTTTATAAGGGTCCTGAGGGGCATTAGAAGGGTCTGGGTGCCCTTGTAAAAGCCCTGAGGGGAATTAGCAGGGTCTGGGGGACTTTAGAATTGTCCTGAGGGGCTCTAGAAGGGTCTGGGGGCCTTTAGAAGGGTCTTGAGGGGCTCTAGAAGGGTCTGGGGACCTTTAGAAAGGCCCTGTGGGGCATTAGAAGGGTCTGGGCGCCTTTAAAATGCTCCTGAGGGGCAGTAGAAGGGTATGGGGACATTTATAAGTGTCCTGACAGACTCTAGAAGGGTCTGGGAACATTTATAAATGCCCTGAGGGGCATTAGAAGGGTCTGAGGGCCTTTAGAAAGGTTCTGAGGGGCATTAGAAAGGTCTTGTGGCCTTCATAAGGGTCCTGAAAGGCATTAGAAGTGTCTGGGGGCTTTTAGATGGGTCCTGAGGCAATCTAGAAGGGTCTAGGGGCCTTTACATGGGTCTTGAGGGTCATTAGAAGGGTGTGGAGGCCTTTAGAAAGGCCCTGAGGGGCTCTAGAAGGGTCTGGGGGCTATTAGAAGCTTCCTGAGGGGGTCCAGAAGGGTCTGGGGGCCTTTTTAAAGGCCCTCAGGGGGATTATAAGGGTCTCGCGGCCTTTAGAAAGGCCCTGAGTGGCATTAGAAGGGTCTGGGTGCCTTTAGAATGGTCCTGAGGGGGTCTAGAAGGGTCTGGAGGCATTTAAAACTGTCCTGAGAGGCTCTAGAAGGGTCTGGGTGCCTTTATAAGGGTCCTGAGGGGCATTAGAAGATTCTGGGTGCCCTTATAAAAGCCCTGAGGGGAACTAGCAGGGTCTGGGGGACTTTAGAAGGGTCCTGAGGGGCTCTATAAGGGTCTGGGGGCCTTTAGAAGGGTCTTCAGGGGCTCTAGAAGGGTCTGGGTACCTTTAGAAAGGCCCTGTGGGGCATTAGAAGGGTCTGGGGGCCTTTAGAATGCTCTTCAGGGGCAGTAGAAGGGTCTGGGGACCTTTAGAAAGGCCCTGTGGGGCATTAGAATGGTCTGCGGGCCTTTAGAAGTGTCCTGAGGGGCTCTAGAATGGTCTGGGGGCCTTTATAAGGGTCCTGACGGGCTCTAGAATGGTCTGGGAACCTTTATAAATGCCCTGAGGGGCATTAGAAGGGTCTGAGGGCCTTTAGAATGCTCCTGAGGGGCAGTAGAAGGGTCTGGTGACATTTATAATGTCCTGACCGGCTCTAGAAGGGTCTGGGAACCTTTATATATGCCCTGATGGGCATTAGAAGGGTCTGAGTGCCTTTAGAAAGGTTCTGAGGGGCATCAGAAAGGTCTTGTGGCCTTCATAAGGGTCCTGAAAGGCATTAGAAGGGTCTGGGGGCTTTTAGATGGGTCCTGAGGCAATCTAGAAGGGTCTAGGGGCCTTTACATGGGTCTTGAGGGTCATTAGAAGGGTGTGGAGGCCTTTAGAAAGGCCCTGTAAGGCATTAGAAGTGTCTGGGGGCTTTTAGATGGGTCCTGAGGCAATCTAGAAGGGTCTGGGGGCCTTTACATGGGTCTTGAGGGTCATTAGAAGGGTGTGGAGGCCTTTAGAAAGGCCCTGAGGGGCTCTAGAAGGGTCTGGGGGCTATTAGAAGCGTCCTGAGGGGGTCCAGAAGGGTCTGGGGGCCTTTTTAAAGGCCCTCAGGGGGATTATAAGGGTCTCGCGGCCTTTAGAAAGGCCCTGAGTGGCATTAGAAGGGTCTGGGTGCCTTTAGAAATGACCTGAGGGGCATTAGAAGGCTATGGGGGCCTTTAGAAAGGCCCTCAGGGGCATTAGAAGGGTCTGGGGGCCTTTAGAATGGTCCTGAGGGGGTCTAGAAGGGTCTGGAGGCATTTAAAACTGTCCTGAGAGGCTCTAGAAGGGTCTGGGTGCCTTTATAAGGGTCCTGAGGGGCATTAGAAGGGTCTGGGTGCCCTTATAAAAGCCCTGAGGGGAATTAGCAGGGTCTGGGGGACTTTAGAATTGTCCTGAGGGGCTCTAGAAGGGTCTGGGGGCCTTTAGAAGGGTCTTGAGGGGCTCTAGAAGGGTCTGGGGACCTTTAGAAAGGCCCTGTGGGGCATTAGAAGGGTCTGGGGGCCTTTAAAATGCTCCTGAGGGGCAGTAGAAGGGTATGGGGACATTTATAAGTGTCCTGACAGACTCTAGAAGGGTCTGGGAACATTTATAAATGCCCTGAGGGGCATTAGAAGGGTCTGAGGGCCTTTAGAAAGGTTCTGAGGGGCATTAGAAAGGTCTTGTGGCCTTCATAAGGGTCCTGAAAGGCATTAGAAGTGTCTGGGGGCTTTTAGATGGGTCCTGAGGCAATCTAGAAGGGTCTAGGGGCCTTTACATGGGTCTTGAGGGTCATTAGAAGGGTGTGGAGGCCTTTAGAAAGGCCCTGAGGGGCTCCAGAAGGGTCTGGGGGCTATTAGAAGCTTCCTGAGGGGGTCCAGAAGGGTCTGGGGGCCTTTTTAAAGGCCCTCAGGGGGATTATAAGGGTCTCGCGGCCTTTAGAAAGGCCCTGAGTGGCATTAGAAGGGTCTGGGTGCCTTTAGAAATGTCCTGAGGGGTTCTAGAAGGGTCTGGAGGCATTTAAAACTGTCCTGAGAGGCTCTAGAAGGGTCTGGGTGCCTTTATAAGGGTCCTGAGGGGCATTAGAAGATTCTGGGTGCCCTTATAAAAGCCCTGAGGGGAACTAGCAGGGTCTGGGGGACTTTAGAAGGGTCCTGAGGGGCTCTATAAGGGTCTGGGGGCCTTTAGAAGGGTCTTCAGGGGCTCTAGAAGGGTCTGGGGACCTTTAGAAAGGCCCTGTGGGGCATTAGAAGGGTCTGGGGGCCTTTAGAATGCTCTTCAGGGGCAGTAGAAGGGTCTGGGGACCTTTAGAAAGGCCCTGTGGGGCATTAGAATGGTCTGCGGGCCTTTAGAAGTGTCCTGAGGGGCTCTAGAATGGTCTGGGGGCCTTTATAAGGGTCCTGACGGGCTCTAGAATGGTCTGGGAACCTTTATAAATGCCCTGAGGGGCATTAGAAGGGTCTGAGGGCCTTTAGAATGCTCCTGAGGGGCAGTAGAAGGGTCTGGTGACATTTATAATGTCCTGACCGGCTCTAGAAGGGTCTGGGAACCTTTATATATGCCCTGATGGGCATTAGAAGGGTCTGAGTGCCTTTAGAAAGGTTCTGAGGGGCATCAGAAAGGTCTTGTGGCCTTCATAAGGGTCCTGAAAGGCATTAGAAGGGTCTGGGGGCTTTTAGATGGGTCCTGAGGCAATCTAGAAGGGTCTAGGGGCCTTTACATGGGTCTTGAGGGTCATTAGAAGGGTGTGGAGGCCTTTAGAAAGGCCCTGAGGGGCTCTAGAAGGGTCTGGGGGCTATTAGAATCGTCCTGAGTGGGTCCAGAAGGGTCTGGGGGCCCTTTTAAAGGCCCTCAGGGGGATTATAAGGGTCTCGCTGCCTTTAGAAAGGCCCTGAGTGGCATTACAAGGGCCTGGGGTCATATAGAAAGACCCTGAGAGGTTCTAGAAGTGTCTGGGGTATTTTAGAAAGGCCCTGAGGGGCATTAGAAGGGTCTGGGGGCCTTTAGAATGGTCCTGGGGGGTTCTAGAAGGGTCTTTAGGCATTTAAAACTGTCCTGAGAGGCTCTAGAAGGGTCTGGGTGCCTTTCTAAGGGTCCTGAGGGGCATTAGAATGGTCTGGGTGCCCTTATAAAAGCCCTGAGGGGAATAAGCAGGGTCTGGGGGACTTTAGAAGGGTCCTGAGGTGCTCTATAAGGGTCTGGGGGCCTTTAGAATGGACTTCAGGGGCTCTAGAAGGGTCTGGGGACCTTTAGAAAGGCCCTGTGGGGCATTAGAAGGGTCTGGGGGCCTTTAGAATGCTCCTGAGGGGCAGTAGAAGTGTCTGGGGACATTTATAAGTGTCCTGACGTGATCGAGAATGGTCTGGGAACCTTTATAAATGCCCTGAGTGGCATTAGAAGGGTCTAAGGGCCTTTAGAAAGGTCCTGAGGGGCATTAGAAGGGTCTTGTGGCCTTAATAAGGGTCCTGAAAGGCATTAGAAGGGTCTGGGGGCTTTTAGATGGGTCCTGAGGCAATCTAGAAGGGTCTAGGGGCCTTTACATGGGTCTTGAGGGTCATTAGAAGGGTGTGGATGCCTTAGAAAGACCCTGAGGGGCTCTAGAACGGTCTGGGGGCTATTAGAAATGTCCAGAGGGGGTCCAGAAGGGTTTGGGGGCCTTTTTAAAGGCCCTCAGGGGGATTATAATGGTCTCGCGGCCTTTAGAAAGGCCCTGAGTGGCATTACAGGGGTCTGGGTTGATATAGAAAGGCCCTGAGAGGTTCTAGAAGCGTCTGGTTTACTTTAGAAAGGCCCTGAGGGGCATTAGAAGAGTCTGGGGTCCTTTAGAATGGTCCTGAGGGGGTCTAGAATGGTCTGGAGGTATTTAAAACTGTCCTGAGAGGCTCTAGAAGGGTCTGGGTGCCTTTATAAGGGTCCTGAGGGGCATTAGAAGATTCTGGGTGCCCTTATAAAAGCCCTGAGGGGAACTAGCAGGGTCTGGGGGACTTTAGAAGGGTCCTGAGGGGCTCTATAAGGGTCTGGGGGCCTTTAGAAGGTTCTTCAGATGCTCTAGAAGGGTCTGGGGACCTTTAGAAAGGCCCTGTGTGGCATTAGAAGGGTCTGGGGGCCTTTAGAATGCTCCTGAGAGGCAGTAGAAGGGTCTGGGGACCTTTATAAAGGCCCTGACGGGCATTAGAATGGTCTGCGGGCCTTTAGAAGTGTCCTGAGGGGCTCTAGAATGGTCTGGGGTCCTTTATAAGGGTCCTGACGGGCTCTAGAAGGGTCTGGGAACCTTTATAAATGCCCTGAGGGGCATTAGAAGGGTCTGAGGGCATTTAGAAAGGTCCTGAGGGGCATTAGAAGGGTCTTGTGGCCTTCATAAGGGTCCTGAAAGGCATTAGAATGGTCTGGGGGCCTTTACATGGGTCTTGAGGGTCATTAGAAGGGTGTGGAAGCCTTTAGAAAGGCCCTGAAAGGCATTAGAAGGGTCTGGGGGCTTTTAGATTGGTCCTGAGGCAATCTAGAATGGTCTGGGGGCATTTACATGGGTCTTGAGGGTCATTAGAAGGGTGTGGAGGCCTTTAGAAAGGCCCTGAGGGGCTCTAGAAGGGTCTGGGGGCTATTAGAAGCTTCCTGAGGGCGTCCAGAAGGGTCTGGGGTCCTTTTTAAAGGCCCTCAGGGGGATTATAAGGGTCTCGCGGCCTTTAGAAAGGCCCTGAGTGGCATTACAAGGGTCTGGGGTCATATAGAAAGGCCCTGAGAGGTTCTAGAAGTGTCTGGGGTACTTTAGAAAGGCCCTGAGTGGCATTAGAAGGGTCTGGGGTCCTTTAGAATGGTCCTGAGGGGTTCTAGAAGGGTCTGGAGGCATTTAAAACTGTCCTGAGAGGCTCTAGAAGGGTCTGGGTGCCTTTATAAAGGTCCTGAGGGGCATTAGAAGATTCTGGGTGCCCTTATAAAAGCCCTGAGGGGAACTAGCAGGGTCTGGGGGACTTTAGAAGGGTCCTGAAGGGCTCTATAAGGGTCTGGGGGCCTTTAGAAGGGTCTTCAGGGGCTCTAGAAGGGTCTGGGGGCCTTTAGAATGGTCCTGAGGGGGTCTAGAAGGGTTTGGACGCATTTAAAACTGTCCTGAGAGGCTCTAGAATGGTCTGGGTGCCTTTATAAGGGTCCTGAGGGGCATTAGAAGGGTCTGGGTGCCCTTATAAAAGCCCTGAGGGGAATTAGCAGGGTCTGGGGGCCTTTAGAAGGGTCCTGAGGGGCTCTATAAGGGTCTGGAGGCCTTTAGAAGGGTCTTGAGGGGCTCTAGAAGGGTCTGGGGACCTTTAGAAAGGCCCTGTGGGGCATTAGAAGGGTCTGGGGGCCTTTAGAATGCTCCTGAGGGGCAGTAGAAGGGTCTGGGGACCTTTGTAAAGGCCCTGACGGGCATTAGAATGGTCTGCGGGATTTAGAAGTGTCCTGAGGTGCTCTAGAATGGTCTGGGGGCCTTTATAAGGGTCCTGACGGGCTCTAGAAGGGTCTGGGAACCTTTATAAATGCCCTGAGGGGCATTAGAATGGTCTGAGGTCCTTTAGAAAGGTCCTGAGGGGCATTAGAAGGGTCTTGTGGCCTTCATAAGGGTCCTGAAAGGTATTAGAAGGGTCTGGGGGCTTTTAGATGGGTCCTGAGGCAATCTAGAAGGGTCTGGGGGCCTTTACATGGGTCTTGATGGTCATTAGAAGGGTGTGGAAGCCTTTAGAAAGGCCCTGAGGGGCATTAGAAGGGTCTTGTGGCCTTCATAAGGGTCCTGAAAGGCATTAGAAGGGTCTGGGGGCTTTTAGATGGGTCCTGAGGCAATCTGGAAGGGTCTGGGGGCCTTTACATGGGTCTTGAGGGTCATTAGAAGGGTGTGGAGGCCTTTAGAAAGGCCCTGAGGGGCTCTAGAAGGGTCTGGGGGCTATTAGAAGCATCCTGTGGGGGTCCAGAAGGGTCTGGGGGCCTTTTTAAAGGCCCTCAGTGGGATTATAAGAGTCTCGCTGCCTTTAGAAAGGCCCTGAGTGGCATTACAAGGGCCTGGGGTCATATAGAAAGACCCTGAGAGGTTCTAGAAGTGTCTGGGGTATTTTAGAAAGGCCCTGAGGGGCATTAGAAGGGTCTGGGGGCCTTTAGAATGGTCCTGGGGGTTCTAGAAGGGTCTTTAGGCATTTAAAACTGTCCTGAGAGGCTCTAGAAGGGTCTGGGTGCCTTTATAAGGGTCCTGAGGGGCATTAGAAGGGTCTGGGTGCCCTTATAAAAGCCCTGAGGGGAATAAGCAGGGTCTGGGGGACTTTAGAAGGGTCCTGAGGGGCTCTGTAAGGGTCTGGGGGCCTTTAGAATGGACTTCAGGGGCTGTAGAAGGGTCTGGGGACCTTTAGAAAGGCCCTGTGGGGCATTAGAAGGGTCTGGGGGCCTTTAGAATGCTCCTGAGGGGCAGTAGAAGTGTCTGGGGACCTTTATAAGTGTCCTGACGTGATCGAGAATGGTCTGGGAACCTTTATAAATGCCCTGAGTGGCATTAGAAGGGTCTAAGGGCCTTTAGAAAGTTCCTGAGGGGCATTAGAAGGGTCTTGTGGCCTTAATAAGGGTCCTGAAAGGCATTAGAAGGGTCTGGGGGCTTTTAGATGGGTCCTGAGGCAATCTAGAAGGGTCTAGGGGCCTTTACATGGGTCTTGAGGGTCATTAGAAGGGTGTGGATGCCTTAGAAAGACCCTGAGGGGCTCTAGAACGGTCTGGGGGCTATTAGAAGTGTCCAGAGGGGGTCCAGAAGGGTTTGGGGGCCTTTTTAAAGGCCCTCAGGGGGATTATAAGGGTCTCGCGGCCTTTACAAAGGCCCTGAGTGGCATTACATTGGTCTGGGTTGATATAGAAAGGCCCTGAGAGGTTCTAGAAGCGTCTGGTTTACTTTAGAAAGGCCCTTAGGGGCATTAGAAGGGTCTGGGTGCCTTTAGAATGGTCCTGAGGGGGTCTAGAAGGGTCTGGAGGCATTTAAAACTGCCCTGAGAGGCTCTAGAAGGGTCTGGGTGCCTTTATAAGGGTCCTGAGGGGCATTAGAAGATTCTGGGTGCCCTTATAAAAGCCCTGAGGGGAACTAGCAGGGTCTGGGGGACTTTAGAAGGGTCCTGAGGGGCTCTATAAGGGTCTGGGGTCCTTTAGAAGGTTCTTCAGGGGCTCTAGAAGGGTCTGGGGACCTTTAGAAAGGCCCTGTGGGGCATTAGAAGGGTCTGGGGGCCTTTAGAATGCTCCTGAGAGGCAGTAGAAGGGTCTGGGGACCTTTATAAAGGCCCTGACGGGCATTAGAATGGTCTGAGGGCCTTTAGAAGTGTCCTGAGGGGCTCTAGAATGGTCTGGGGTCCTTTATAAGGGTCCTGACGGGCTCTAGAAGGGTCTGGGAACCTTTATAAATGCCCTGAGGGGCATTAGAAGGGTCTGAGGGCATTTAGAAAGGTCCTGAGGGGCATTAGAAGGGTCTTGTGGCCTTCATAAGGGTCCTGAAAGGCATTAGAAGGGTCTGGGGGCTTTTAGATGGGTCCTGAGGCAATCTAGAAGGGTCTAGGGGCCTTTACATGGGTCTTGAGGGTCATTAGAAGGGTGTGGAGGCCTTTAGAAAGGCCCTGAGGGGCTCTAGAAGGGTCTGGGGGCTATTAGAAGCTTCCTGAGGGGGTCCAGAAGGGTCTGGGGGCCTTTTTAAAGGCCCTCAGGGGGATTATAAGGGTCTCGCGGCCTTTAGAAAGGCCCTGAGTGGCATTACAAGGGTCTGGGGTCATATAGAAAGGCCCTGAGAGGTTCTAGAAGTGTCTGGGGTACTTTAGAAAGGCCCTGAGTGGCATTAGAAGGGTCTGGGGTCCTTTAGAATGGTCCTGAGGGGTTCTAGAAGGGTCTGGAGGCATTTAAAACTGTCCTGAGAGGCTCTAGAAGGGTCTGGGTGCCTTTATAAAGGTCCTGAGGGGCATTAGAAGATTCTGGGTGCCCTTATAAAAGCCCTGAGGGGAACTAGCAGGGTCTGGGGGACTTTAGAAGGGTCCTGAAGGGCTCTATAAGGGTCTGGGGGCCTTTAGAAGGGTCTTGAGGGGCTCTAGAAGGGTCTGGGGGCCTTTAGAATGGTCCTGAGGGGGTCTAGAAGGGTTTGGACGCATTTAAAACTGTCCTGAGAGGCTCTAGAATGGTCTGGGTGCCTTTATAAGGGTCCTGAGGGGCATTAGAAGGGTCTGGGTGCCCTTAAAAAAGCCCTGAGGGGAATTAGCAGGGTCTGGGGGCCTTTAGAAGGGTCCTGAGGGGCTCTATAAGGGTCTGGGGGCCTTTAGAAGGGTCTTGAGGGGCTCTAGAAGGGTCTGGGGACCTTTAGAAAGGCCCTGTGGGGCATTAGAAGGGTCTGGGGGCCTTTAGAATGCTCCTGAGGGGCAGTAGAAGGGTCTGGGGACCTTTGTAAAGGCCCTGACGGGCATTAGAATGGTCTGCGGGATTTAGAAGTGTCCTGAGGTGCTCTAGAATGGTCTGGGGGCCTTTATAAGGGTCCTGACGGGCTCTAGAAGGGTCTGGGAACCTTTATAAATGCCCTGAGGGGCATTAGAATGGTCTGAGGGCCTTTAGAAAGGTCCTGAGGGGCATTAGAAGGGTCTTGTGGCCTTCATAAGGGTCCTGAAAGGTATTAGAAGGGTCTGGGGGCTTTTAGATGGGTCCTGAGGCAATCTAGAAGGGTCTGGGGGCCTTTACATGGGTCTTGATTGTCATTAGAAGGGTGTGGAAGCCTTTAGAAAGGCCCTGAGGGGCATTAGAAGGGTCTTGTGGCCTTCATAAGGGTCCTGAAAGGCATTAGAAGGGTCTGGGGGCTTTTAGATGGGTCCTGAGGCAATCTAGAAGGGTCTAGGGGCCTTTACATGGGTCTTGAGGGTCATTAGAAGGGTGTGGAGGCCTTTAGAAAGGCCCTGAGGGGCTCTAGAAGGGTCTGGGGGCTATTAGAAGCATCCTGAGGGGGTCCAGAAGGGTCTGGGGGCCTTTTTAAAGGCCCTCAGTGGGATTATAAGGGTCTCGCTGCCTTTAGAAAGGCCCTGAGTGGCATTACAAGGGCCTGGGGTCATATAGAAAGACCCTGAGAGGTTCTAGAAGTGTCTGGGGTATTTTAGAAAGGCCCTGAGGGGCATTAGAAGGGTCTGGGGGCCTTTAGAATGGTCCTGGGGGGTTCTAGAAGGGTCTTTAGGCATTTAAAACTGTCCTGAGAGGCTCTAGAAGGGTCTGGGTGCCTTTATAAGGGTCCTGAGGGGCATTAGAAGGGTCTGGGTGCCCTTATAAAAGCCCTGAGGGGAATAAGCAGGGTCTGGGGGACTTTAGAAGGGTCCTGAGGGGCTCTATAAGGGTCTGGGTGCCTTTAGAATGGACTTCAGGGGCTCTAGAAGGGTCTGGGGACCTTTAGAAAGGCCCTGTGTGGCATTAGAAGGGTCTGGGGGCCTTTAGAATGCTCTTCAGGGGCAGTAGAAGTGTCTGGGGACCTTTATAAGTGTCCTGACGTGATCGAGAATGGTCTGGGAACCTTTATAAATGCCCTGAGTGGCATTAGAAGGGTCTAAGGGCCTTTAGAAAGGTCCTGAGGGGCATTAGAAGGGTCTTGTGGCCTTAATAAGGGTCCTGAAAGGCATTAGAAGGGTCTGGGTGCTTTTAGATGGGTCCTGAGGCAATCTAGAAGGGTCTAGGGGCCTTTACATGGGTCTTGAGGGTCATTAGAAGGGTGTGGATGCCTTAGAAAGACCCTGAGGGGCTCTAGAACGGTCTGGGGGCTATTAGAAGTGTCCAGAGGGGGTCCAGAAGGGTTTGGGGGCCTTTTTAAAGGCCCTCAGGGGGATTATAAGGGTCTCGCGGCCTTTAGAAAGGCCCTGAGTGGCATTACAGGGGTCTGGGTTGATATAGAAAGGCCCTGAGAGGTTCTAGAAGCGTCTGGTTTACTTTAGAAAGGCCCTTAGGGGCATTAGAAGGGTCTGGGTGCCTTTAGAATGGTCCTGAGGGGGTCTAGAAGGGTCTGGAGGCATTTAAAACTGCCCTGAGAGGCTCTAGAAGGGTCTGGGTGCCTTTATAAGGGTCCTGAGGGGCATTAGAAGACTCTGGGTGCCCTTATAAAAGCCCTGAGGGGAACTAGCAGGGTCTGGGGGACTTTAGAAGGGTCCTGAGGGGCTCTATAAGGGTCTGGGGGCCTTTAGAAGGTTCTTCAGGGGCTCTAGAAGGGTCTGGGGACCTTTAGAAAGGCCCTGTGTGGCATTAGAAGGGTCTGGGGGCCTTTAGAATGCTCCTGAGAGGCAGTAGAAGGGTCTTGGGACCTTTATAAAGGCCCTGACGGGCATTAGAATGGTCTGCGGGCCTTTAGAAGTGTCCTGAGGGGCTCTAGAATGGTCTGTGGTCCTTTATAAGGGTCCTGACGGGCTCTAGAAGGGTCTGGGAACCTTTATAAATGCCCTGAGGGGCATTAGAAGGGTCTGAGGGCATTTAGAAAGGTCCTGAGGGGCATTAGAAGGGTCTTGTGGCCTTCATAAGGGTCCTGAAAGGCATTAGAAGGGTCTGGGGGCCTTTACATGGGTCTTGAGGGTCATTAGAAGGGTATGGAGGCCTTTAGAAAGGCCCTGAAAGGCATTAGAAGGGTCTGGGGGCTTTTAGATTGGTCCTGAGGCAATCTAGAATGGTCTGGGGGCATTTACATGGGTCTTGAGGGTCATTAGAAGGGTGTGGAGGCCTTTAGAAAGGCCCTGAGGGGCTCTAGAAGGGTCTGGGGGCTATTAGAAGCTTCCTGAGGGCGTCCAGAAGGGTCTGGGGGCCTTTTTAAAGGCCCTCAGGGGGATTATAAGGGTCTCGCGGCCTTTAGAAAGGCCCTGAGTGGCATTACAATGGTCTGGGGTCATATAGAAAGGCCCTGAGAGGTTCTAGAAGTGTCTGGGGTACTTTAGAAAGGCCCTGAGGGGCATTAGAAGAGTCTGGGGTCCTTTAGAATGGTCCTGAGGGGTTCTAGAATGGTCTGGAGGCATTTAAAACTGTCCTGAGAGGCTCTAGAAGGGTCTGGGTGCCTTTATAAGGGTCCTGAGGGGCATTAGAAGATTCTGGGTGCCCTTATAAAAGCCCTGAGGGGAACTAGCAGGGTCTGGGGGACTTTAGAAGGGTCCTGAGGGGCTCTATAAGGGTCTGGGGGCCTTTAGAAGGGTCTTGAGGGGCTCTAGAAGGGTCTGGGGACCTTTAGAAAGGCCCTGTGGGGCATTAGAAGGGTCTGGGGGCCTTTAGAATGCTCCTGAGGGGCAGTAGAAGGGTCTGGGGACCTTTAGAAAGGCCCTGACGGGCATTAGAATGGTCTGCGGGCCTTTAGAAGTGTCCTGAGGGGCTCTAGAATGGTCTGGGGGCCTTTATAAAGGTCCTGACGGGCTCTAGAAGGGTCTGGGAACCTTTATAAATGCCCTGAGGGGCATTAGAAGGGTCTGAGGTCCTTTAGAAAGGTCCTGAGGGGCATTAGAAGGGTCTTGTGGCCTTCATAAGGGTCCTGAACGGCATTCGAAAGGTCTTGGGGCTTTTAGATGGGTCCTGAGGCAATCTAGAGTGGTCTGGGGGCCTTTACATGGGTCTTGAGGGTCATTAGAATGGTGTGGAGGCCTTTAGAAAGGCCCTGAATGGCATTAGAAGGGTCTGGGTGCTTTTAGATGGGTCTTGAGGCAATCTAGAAGGGTCTGGGGGCCTTTACATGGGTCTTGAGGGTCATTAGAAGGGTGTGGAGGCCTTTAGAAAGGCCCTGAGGGGCTCTAGAAAGGTCTGGGGGCTATTAGAAGCGTCCTGAGGGGGTCCAGAAGGGTCTGGGGGCCTTTTTAAAGGCCCTCAGGAGGATTATAAGGGTCTCGCGGCCTTTAGAAAGGCCCTGAGTGGCATTAGAAGGGTCTGGGTGCCTTTAGAAATGACCTGAGGGGCATTAGAAGGGTATGGGGGCCTTTAGAAAGGTCCTGAGGGGCATTAGAAAGGTCTGGGGGCCTTTAGAATGGTCCTGAGGGGGTCTAGAAGGGTTTGGACGCATTTAAAACTGTCCTGAGGGGCTCTAGAATGGTCTGGGTGCCTTTATAAGGGTCCTGAGGGGCATTAGAAGTGTCTGGGTGCCCTTATAAAAGCCCTGAGGGGAATTAGCAGGGTCTGGGGGCCTTTAGAAGGGTCCTGAGGGGCTCTATAAGGGTCTGGGGGCCTTTAGAAGGGTCTTCAGGGGCTCTAGAAGGGTCTGGGGACCTTTAGAAAGGCCCTGTGTGGCATTAGAAGGGTCTGGGGGCCTTTAGAATGCTCCCTGAGGGGCAGTAGAAGGGTCTGGGGACCTTTGTAAAGGCCCTGACGGGCATTAGAATGGTCTGCGGGATTTAGAAGTGTCCTGAGGTGCTCTAGAATGGTCTGGGGGCCTTTATAATGGTCCTGACGGGCTCTAGAAGGGTCTGGGAACCTTTATAAATGCCCTGAGGGGCATTAGAAGGGTCTGAGGGCCTTTAGAAAGGTCCTGAGGGGCATTAGAAGGGTCTTGTGGCCTTCATAAGGGTCCTGAAAGGTATTAGAAGGGTCTGGGGGCTTTTAGATGGGTCCTGATGAAATCTAGAAGGGTCTGGGGGCCTTTACATGGGTCTTGATGGTCATTAGAAGGGTTTGGAAGCCTTTAGAAAGGCCCTGAGGGGCTCTAGAAGGGTCTGGGGGCTATTAGAAGTGTCCTGAGGGGGTCCAGAAGGGTCTGGGGGCCTTTTAAAGGCCCTCAGGGGGATTATAAGGGTCTTGCGGCCTTTAGAAAGGCTCTGAGTGGCATTACAAGGGTCTGGGTTCTTATAGAAAGGCCTTGAGAGGTTCTAGAAGTGTCTGGTTTACTTTAGAAAGGCCCTTAGGGGCATTAGAAGGGTCTGGGGGCCTTTAGAATGGTCCTGAGGGGGTCTAGAAGGGTCTGGACGCATTTAAAACTGTCCTGAGAGGCTCTAGAAGGGTCTGGGTGCCTCTATAAGCGTCCTGAGGGGCATTAGAAGATTCTGGGTGCCCTTATAAAAGCCCTGAGGGGAACTAGCAGGGTCTGGGGGACTTTAGAAGGGTCCTGAGGGGCTCTATAAGGGTCTGGGGGCCTTTAGAATGGTCTTCAGGGGCTCTAGAAGGGTCTGGGGACCTTTAGAAAGGCCCTGTGGGGCATTAGAAGGGTCTGGGGGCCTTTAGAATGCTCCTGAGGGGCAGTAGAAGGGTCTGGGGACCTTTAGAAAGGCCCTGACGGGCATTAGAATGGTCTGCGGGCCTTTAGAAGTGTCCTGAGGTGCTCTAGAATGGTCTGGGGGCCTTTATAAGGGTCCTGACGGGCTCTAGAAGGGTCTGGGAACCTTTATAAATGCCCTGAGGGGCATTAGAAGGGTCTGAGGGCCTTTAGAAAGGTCCTGAGGGGCATTAGAAGGGTCTTGTGTCCTTCATAAGGGTCCTGAAAGGCATTAGAAGGGTCTGGGGGCTTTTAGATGGGTCCTGAGGCAATCTAGAAGGGTCTGGGGGCCTTTACATGGGTCTTGAGGGTCATTAGAAGGGTGTGGAGGCCTTTAGAAAGGCCCTGAGGGGCTCTAGAAGGGTCTGGGGGCTATTAGAAGCGTCCTGAGGGGGTCCAGAATGGTCTGGGGGCCTTTTTAAAGGCCCTCAGTGGGATTATAAGGGTCTCGCTGCCTTTAGAAAGGCCCTGAGTGGCATTACAATGGCCTGGGGTCATATAGAAAGACCCTGAGAGGTTCTAGAAGTGTCTGGGGTATTTTAGAAAGGCCCTGAGGGGCATTAGAAGGGTCTGGGGGCCTTTAGAATGGTCCTGGGGGGTTCTAGAAGGGTCTTTAGGCATTTAAAACTGTCCTGAGAGGCTCTAGAAGGGTCTGGGTGCCTTTATAAGGGTCCTGAGGGGCATTAGAAGGGTCTGGGTGCCCTTATAAAAGCCCTGAGGGGAATAAGCATGGTCTGGGGGACTTTAGAAGGGTCCTGAGGGGCTCTATAAGGGTCTGGGGGCCTTTAGAATGGTCTTCAGGGGCTCTAGAAGGGTCTGGGGACCTTTAGAAAGGCCCTGTGGGGCATAAGAAGGGTCTGGGGGCCTTTAGAATGCTCCTGAGGGGCAGTAGAAGGGTCTGGGGTCTTTATAAGTGTCCTGACGTGATCGAGAATGGTCTGGGAACCTTTATAAATGCCCTGAGTGGCATTAGAATGGTCTGGGGGCCTTTATAAAGGTCCTGAGGGGCATTAGAAGGGTCTTGTGGCCTTAATAAGGGTCCTGAAAGGCATTAGAAGGGTCTGGGGGCTTTTAGATGGGTCCTGAGGCAATCTAGAAGGGTCTAGGGGCCTTTACATGGGTCTTGAGGGTCATTAGAAGGGTGTGGATGCCTTAGAAAGACCCTGAGGGGCTCTAGAACGGTCTGGGGGCTATTAGAAGTGTCCAGAGGGGGTCCAGAAGGGTTTGGGGGCCTTTTTAAAGGCCCTCAGGGGGATTATAAGGGTCTCGCGGCCTTTAGAAAGGCCCTGAGTGGCATTACATTGGTCTGGGTTGATATAGAAAGGCCCTGAGAGGTTCTAGAAGCGTCTGGTTTACTTTAGAAAGGCCCTTAGGGGCATTAGAAGGGTCTGGGTGCCTTTAGAATGGTCCTGAGGGGGTCTAGAAGGGTCTGGAGGCATTTAAAACTGCCCTGAGAGGCTCTAGAAGGGTCTGGGTGCCTTTATAAGGGTCCCGAGGGGCATTAGAAGATTCTGGGTGCCCTTATAAAAGCCCTGAGGGGAACTAGCAGGGTCTGGGGGACTTTAGAAGGGTCCTGAGGGGCTCTATAAGGGTCTGGGGTCCTTTAGAAGGGTCTTCAGGGGCTCTAGAAGGGTCTGGGGACCTTTAGAAAGGCCCTGTGGGGCATTAGAAGGGTCTGGGGGCCTTTAGAATGCTCCTGAGAGGCAGTAGAAGGGTCTGGGGACCTTTATAAAGGCCCTGACGGGCATTAGAATGGTCTGAGGGCCTTTAGAAGTGTCCTGAGGGGCTCTAGAATGGTCTGGGGTCCTTTATAAGGGTCCTGACGGGCTCTAGAAGGGTCTGGGAACCTTTATAAATGCCCTGAGGGGCATTAGAAGGGTCTGAGGGCATTTAGAAAGGTCCTGAGGGGCATTAGAAGGGTCTTGTGGCCTTCATAAGGGTCCTGAAAGGCATTAGAAGGGTCTGGGGGCTTTTAGATGGGTCCTGAGGCAATCTAGAAGGGTCTAGGGGCCTTTACATGGGTCTTGAGGGTCATTAGAAGGGTGTGGAGGCCTTTAGAAAGGCCCTGAGGGGCTCTAGAAGGGTCTGGGGGCTATTAGAAGCTTCCTGAGGGGGTCCAGAAGGGTCTGGGGGCCTTTTTAAAGGCCCTCAGGGGGATTATAAGGGTCTCGCGGCCTTTAGAAAGGCCCTGAGTGGCATTACAAGGGTCTGGGGTCATATAGAAAGGCCCTGAGAGGTTCTAGAAGTGTCTGGGGTACTTTAGAAAGGCCCTGAGTGGCATTAGAAGGGTCTGGGGTCCTTTAGAATGGTCCTGAGGGGTTCTAGAAGGGTCTGGAGGCATTTAAAACTGTCCTGAGAGGCTCTAGAAGGGTCTGGGTGCCTTTATAAAGGTCCTGAGGGGCATTAGAAGATTCTGGGTGCCCTTATAAAAGCCCTGAGGGGAACTAGCAGGGTCTGGGGGACTTTAGAAGGGTCCTGAAGGGCTCTATAAGGGTCTGGGGGCCTTTAGAAGGGTCTTGAGGGGCTCTAGAAGGGTCTGGGGGCCTTTAGAATGGTCCTGAGGGGGTCTAGAAGGGTTTGGAGGCATTTAAAACTGTCCTGAGAGGCTCTAGAATGGTCTGGGTGCCTTTATAAGGGTCCTGAGGGGCATTAGAAGGGTCTGGGTGCCCTTAAAAAAGCCCTGAGGGGAATTAGCAGGGTCTGGGGGCCTTTAGAAGGGTCCTGAGGGGCTCTATAAGGGTCTGGGGGCCTTTAGAAGGGTCTTGAGGGGCTCTAGAAGGGTCTGGGGACCTTTAGAAAGGCCCTGTGGGGCATTAGAAGGGTCTGGGGGCCTTTTGAATGCTCCTGAGGGGCAGTAGAAGGGTCTGGGGACCTTTGTAAAGGCCCTGACGGGCATTAGAATGGTCTGCGGGATTTAGAAGTGTCCTGAGGTGCTCTAGAATGGTCTGGGGGCCTTTATAAGGGTCCTGACGGGCTCTAGAAGGGTCTGGGAACCTTTATAAATGCCCTGAGGGGCATTAGAATGGTCTGAGGGCCTTTAGAAAGGTCCTGAGGGGCATTAGAAGGGTCTTGTGGCCTTCATAAGGGTCCTGAAAGGTATTAGAAGGGTCTGGGGGCTTTTAGATGGGTCCTGAGGCAATCTAGAAGGGTCTGGGGGCCTTTACATGGGTCTTGATGGTCATTAGAAGGGTGTGGAAGCCTTTAGAAAGGCCCTGAGGGGCATTAGAAGGGTCTTGTGGCCTTCATAAGGGTCCTGAAAGGCATTAGAAGGGTCTGGGGGCTTTTAGATGGGTCCTGAGGCAATCTAGAAGGGTCTGGGGGCCTTTACATGGGTCTTGAGGGTCATTAGAAGGGTGTGGAGGCCTTTAGAAAGGTCCTGAGGGGCTCTAGAAGGGTCTGGGGGCTATTAGAAGCATCCTGAGGGGGTCCAGAAGGGTCTGGGGGCCTTTTTAAAGGCCCTCAGTGGGATTATAAGGGTCTCGCTGCCTTTAGAAAGGCCCTGAGTGGCATTACAAGGGCCTGGGGTCATATAGAAAGACCCTGAGAGGTTCTAGAAGTGTCTGGGGTATTTTAGAAAGGCCCTGAGGGGCATTAGAAGGGTCTGGGGGCCTTTAGAATGGTCCTGGGGGGTTCTAGAAGGGTCTTTAGGCATTTAAAACTGTCCTGAGAGGCTCTAGAAGGGTCTGGGTGCCTTTATAAGGGTCCTGAGGGGCATTAGAAGGGTCTGGGTGCCCTTATAAAAGCCCTGAGGGGAATAAGCAGGGTCTGGGGGACTTTAGAAGGGTCCTGAGGGGCTCTATAAGGGTCTGGGTGCCTTTAGAATGGACTTCAGGGGCTCTAGAAGGGTCTGGGGACCTTTAGAAAGGCCCTGTGTGGCATTAGAAGGGTCTGGGGGCCTTTAGAATGCTCTTCAGGGGCAGTAGTAGTGTCTGGGGACCTTTATAAGTGTCCTGACGTGATCGAGAATGGTCTGGGAACCTTTATAAATGCCCTGAGTGGCATTAGAAGGGTCTAAGGGCCTTTAGAAAGGTCCTGAGGGGCATTAGAAGGGTCTGGGGGCCTTTAGAATGGTCCTGAGGGGGTCTAGAAGGGTCTGGAGGCATTTAAAACTGCCCTGAGAGGCTCTAGAAGGGTCTGGGTGCCTTTATAAGGGTCCTGAGGGGCATTAGAAGACTCTGGGTGCCCTTATAAAAGCCCTGAGGGGAACTAGCAGGGTCTGGGGGACTTTAGAAGGGTCCTGAGGGGCTCTATAAGGGTCTGGGGGCCTTTAGAAGGTTCTTCAGGGGCTCTAGAAGGGTCTGGGGACCTTTAGAAAGGCCCTGTGTGGCATTAGAAGGGTCTGGGGGCCTTTAGAATGCTCCTGAGAGGCAGTAGAAGGGTCTTGGGACCTTTATAAAGGCCCTGACGGGCATTAGAATGGTCTGCGGGCCTTTAGAAGTGTCCTGAGGGGCTCTAGAATGGTCTGTGGTCCTTTATAAGGGTCCTGACGGGCTCTAGAAGGGTCTGGGAACCTTTATAAATGCCCTGAGGGGCATTAGAAGGGTCTGAGGGCATTTAGAAAGGTCCTGAGGGGCATTAGAAGGGTCTTGTGGCCTTCATAAGGGTCCTGAAAGGCATTAGAAGGGTCTGGGGGCCTTTACATGGGTCTTGAGGGTCATTAGAAGGGTATGGAGGCCTTTAGAAAGGCCCTGAAAGGCATTAGAAGGGTCTGGGGGCTTTTAGATTGGTCCTGAGGCAATCTAGAATGGTCTGGGGGCATTTACATGGGTCTTGAGGGTCATTAGAAGGGTGTGGAGGCCTTTAGAAAGGCCCTGAGGGGCTCTAGAAGGGTCTGGGGGCTATTAGAAGCTTCCTGAGGGCGTCCAGAAGGGTCTGGGGGCCTTTTTAAAGGCCCTCAGGGGGATTATAAGGGTCTCGCGGCCTTTAGAAAGGCCCTGAGTGGCATTACAATGGTCTGGGGTCATATAGAAAGGCCCTGAGAGGTTCTAGAAGTGTCTGGGGTACTTTAGAAAGGCCCTGAGGGGCATTAGAAGAGTCTGGGGTCCTTTAGAATGGTCCTGAGGGGTTCTAGAATGGTCTGGAGGCATTTAAAACTGTCCTGAGAGGCTCTAGAAGGGTCTGGGTGCCTTTATAAGGGTCCTGAGGGGCATTAGAAGATTCTGGGTGCCCTTATAAAAGCCCTGAGGGGAACTAGCAGGGTCTGGGGGACTTTAGAAGGGTCCTGAGGGGCTCTATAAGGGTCTGGGGGCCTTTAGAAGGGTCTTGAGGGGCTCTAGAAGGGTCTGGGGACCTTTAGAAAGGCCCTGTGGGGCATTAGAAGGGTCTGGGGGCCTTTAGAATGCTCCTGAGGGGCAGTAGAAGGGTCTGGGGACCTTTAGAAAGGCCCTGACGGGCATTAGAATGGTCTGCGGGCCTTTAGAAGTGTCCTGAGGGGCTCTAGAATGGTCTGGGGGCCTTTATAAAGGTCCTGACGGGCTCTAGAAGGGTCTGGGAACCTTTATAAATGCCCTGAGGGGCATTAGAAGGGTCTGAGGGCCTTTAGAAAGGTCCTGAGGGGCATTAGAAGGGTCTTGTGGCCTTCATAAGGGTCCTGAACGGCATTCGAAGGGTCTTGGGGCTTTTAGATGGGTCCTGAGGCAATCTAGAGTGGTCTGGGGGCCTTTACATGGGTCTTGAGGGTCATTAGAATGGTGTGGAGGCCTTTAGAAAGGCCCTGAATGGCATTAGAAGGGTCTGGGTGCTTTTAGATGGGTCTTGAGGCAATCTAGAAGGGTCTGGGGGCCTTTACATGGGTCTTTAGGGTCATTAGAAGGGTGTGGAGGCCTTTAGAAAGGCCCTGAGGGGCTCTAGAAAGGTCTGGGGGCTATTAGAAGCGTCCTGAGGGGGTCCAGAAGGGTCTGGGGGCCTTTTTAAAGGCCCTCAGGAGGATTATAAGGGTCTCGCGGCCTTTAGAAAGGCCCTGAGTGGCATTAGAAGGGTCTGGGTGCCTTTAGAAATGACCTGAGGGGCATTAGAAGGGTATGGGGGCCTTTAGAAAGGTCCTGAGGGGCATTAGAAAGGTCTGGGGGCCTTTAGAATGGTCCTGAGGGGGTCTAGAAGGGTTTGGACGCATTTAAAACTGTCCTGAGGGGCTCTAGAATGGTCTGGGTGCCTTTATAAGGGTCCTGAGGGGCATTAGAAGGGTCTGGGTGCCCTTATAAAAGCCCTGAGGGGAATTAGCAGGGTCTGGGGGCCTTTAGAAGGGTCCTGAGGGGCTCTATAAGGGTCTGGGGGCCTTTAGAAGGGTCTTCAGGGGCTCTAGAAGGGTCTGGGGACCTTTAGAAAGGCCCTGTGTGGCATTAGAAGGGTCTGGGGGCCTTTAGAATGCTCCTGAGGGGCAGTAGAAGGGTCTGGGGACCTTTGTAAAGGCCCTGACGGGCATTAGAATGGTCTGCGGGATTTAGAAGTGTCCTGAGGTGCTCTAGAATGGTCTGGGGGCCTTTATAAGGGTCCTGACGGGCTCTAGAAGGGTCTGGGAACCTTTATAAATGCCCTGAGGGGCATTAGAAGGGTCTGAGGGCCTTTAGAAAGGTCCTGAGGGGCATTAGAAGGGTCTTGTGGCCTTCATAAGGGTCCTGAAAGGTATTAGAAGGGTCTGGGGGCTTTTAGATGGGTCCTGATGAAATCTAGAAGGGTCTGGGGGCCTTTACATGGGTCTTGATGGTCATTAGAAGGGTTTGGAAGCCTTTAGAAAGGCCCTGAGGGGCTCTAGAAGGGTCTGGGGGCTATTAGAAGTGTCCTGAGGGGGTCCAGAAGGGTCTGGGGGCCTTTTAAAGGCCCTCAGGGGGATTATAAGGGTCTTGCGGCCTTTAGAAAGGCTCTGAGTGGCATTACAAGGGTCTGGGTTCTTATAGAAAGGCCTTGAGAGGTTCTAGAAGTGTCTGGTTTACTTTAGAAAGGCCCTTAGGGGCATTAGAAGGGTCTGGGGGCCTTTAGAATGGTCCTGAGGGGGTCTAGAAGGGTCTGGACGCATTTAAAACTGTCCTGAGAGGCTCTAGAAGGGTCTGGGTGCCTCTATAAGCGTCCTGAGGGGCATTAGAAGATTCTGGGTGCCCTTATAAAAGCCCTGAGGGGAACTAGCAGGGTCTGGGGGACTTTAGAAGGGTCCTGAGGGGCTCTATAAGGGTCTGGGGGCCTTTAGAATGGTCTTCAGGGGCTCTAGAAGGGTCTGGGGACCTTTAGAAAGGCCCTGTGGGGCATTAGAAGGGTCTGGGGGCCTTTAGAATGCTCCTGAGGGGCAGTAGAAGGGTCTGGGGACCTTTAGAAAGGCCCTGACGGGCATTAGAATGGTCTGCGGGCCTTTAGAAGTGTCCTGAGGTGCTCTAGAATGGTCTGGGGGCCTTTATAAGGGTCCTGACGGGCTCTAGAAGGGTCTGGGAACCTTTATAAATGCCCTGAGGGGCATTAGAAGGGTCTGAGGGCCTTTAGAAAGGTCCTGAGGGGCATTAGAAGGGTCTTGTGTCCTTCATAAGGGTCCTGAAAGGCATTAGAAGGGTCTGGGGGCTTTTAGATGGGTCCTGAGGCAATCTAGAAGGGTCTGGGGGCCTTTACATGGGTCTTGAGGGTCATTAGAAGGGTGTGGAGGCCTTTAGAAAGGCCCTGAGGGGCTCTAGAAGGGTCTGGGGGCTATTAGAAGCGTCCTGAGGGGGTCCAGAATGGTCTGGGGGCCTTTTTAAAGGCCCTCAGTGGGATTATAAGGGTCTCGCTGCCTTTAGAAAGGCCCTGAGTGGCATTACAAGGGCCTGGGGTCATATAGAAAGACCCTGAGAGGTTCTAGAAGTGTCTGGGGTATTTTAGAAAGGCCCTGAGGGGCATTAGAAGGGTCTGGGGGCCTTTAGAATGGTCCTGGGGGGTTCTAGAAGGGTCTTTAGGCATTTAAAACTGTCCTGAGAGGCTCTAGAAGGGTCTGGGTGCCTTTATAAGGGTCCTGAGGGGCATTAGAAGGGTCTGGGTGCCCTTATAAAAGCCCTGAGGGGAATAAGCATGGTCTGGGGGACTTTAGAAGGGTCCTGAGGGGCTCTATAAGGGTCTGGGGGCCTTTAGAATGGTCTTCAGGGGCTCTAGAAGGGTCTGGGGACCTTTAGAAAGGCCCTGTGGGGCATAAGAAGGGTCTGGGGGCCTTTAGAATGCTCCTGAGGGGCAGTAGAAGGGTCTGGGGTCTTTATAAGTGTCCTGACGTGATCGAGAATGGTCTGGGAACCTTTATAAATGCCCTGAGTGGCATTAGAATGGTCTGGGGGCCTTTATAAAGGTCCTGAGGGGCATTAGAAGGGTCTTGTGGCCTTAATAAGGGTCCTGAAAGGCATTAGAAGGGTCTGGGGGCTTTTAGATGGGTCCTGAGGCAATCTAGAAGGGTCTAGGGGCCTTTACATGGGTCTTGAGGGTCATTAGAAGGGTGTGGATGCCTTAGAAAGACCCTGAGGGGCTCTAGAAGGGTCTGGGGGCTATTAGAAGTGTCCAGAGGGGGTCCAGAAGGGTTTGGGGGCCTTTTTATAGGCCCTCAGGGAGATTATAAGGGTCTCGCGGCCTTTAGAAAGGCCCTGAGTGGCATTACAGGGGTCTGGGTTGATATAGAAAGGCCCTGAGAGGTTCTAGAAGCGTCTGGTTTACTTCAGAAAGGCCCTTAGGGGCATTAGAAGGGTCTGGGTGCCTTTAGAATGGTCCTGAGGGGGTCTAGAAGGGTCTGGAGGCATTTAAAACTGCCGTGAGAGGCTCTAGAAGGGTCTGGGTGCCTTTATAAGGGTCCTGAGGGGCATTAGAAGGGTCTGGGTGCCCTTATAAAAGCCCTGAGGGGAACTAGCAGGGTCTGGGGGACTTTAGAAGGGTCCTGAGGGGCTCTATAAGGGTCTGGGGGCCTTTAGAAGGGTCTTCAGGGGCTCTAGAAGGGTCTGGGGACCTTTAGAAAGGCCCTGTGTGGCATTAGAAGGGTCTGGGGGCCTTTAGAATGCTCCTGAGGGGCAGTAGAAGGGTCTGGGGACCTTTATAAAGGCCCTGACGGGCATTAGAATGGTCTGCGGGCCTTTAGAAGTGTCCTGAGGGGCTCTAGAATGGTCTGGGGTCCTTTATAAGGGTCCTGACGGGCTCTAGAAGGGTCTGGGAACCTTTATAAATGCCCTGAGGGGCATTAGACGGGTCTGAGGGCATTTAGAAAGGTCCTGAGGGGCATTAGAAGGGTCTTGTGGCCTTCATAAGGGTCCTGAAAGGCATTAGAAGGGTCTGGGGGCCTTTACATGGGTCTTGAGGGTCATTAGAAGGGTGTGGAGGCCTTTAGAAAGGCCCTGAAAGGCATTAGAAGGGTCTGGGGGCTTTTAGATGGGTCCTGAGGCAATCTAGAAGGATCTGGGGGCATTTACATGGGTCTTGATGGTCATTAGAAGGGTGTGGAGGCCTTTAGAAAGGCCCTGAGGGGCTCTAGAAGGGTCTGGGGGCTATTAGAAGCTTCCTGAGGGGGTCCAGAAGGGTCTGGGGGCCTTTTTAAAGGCCCTCAGGGGGATTATAAGGGTCTCGCGGCCTTTAGAAAGGCCCTGACTGGCATTAGAAGGGTCTGGGGTCATATAGAAAGGCCCTGAGAGGTTCTAGAAGTGTCTGGGGTACTTTAGAAAGGCCCTGAGTGGCATTAGAAGGGTCTGCGTGCCTTTAGAAATGTCCTGAGGGGCTCTAGAAGGCTCTGGGGACCTTTAGAAATGTCCTGAGGGGCATTAGAAGGGTATGGGGGCCTTTAGAAAGGCCCTGAGGGGCATTAGAAGGGTCTGGGGTCATATAGAAAGGCCCTGAGAGGTTCTAGAAGTGTCTGGGGTACTTTAGAAATGCCCTGAGGGGCATTAGAAGGGTCTGGGGGCCTTTAGAAATGTCCTGAGGGGCATTAGAAGTGTCTGGGGGCCTTTAGAATGGTCCTGAGGGGCTCTAGAAGGGTCTGGGGGCAATTAGAAGCATCCTGAGGGGGTCCAGAAGGGTCTGGGGGCCTTTTTAAAGGCCCTCAGTGGGATTATAATGGTCTCGCTGCCTTTAGAAAGGCCCTGAGTGGCATTACAAGGGCCTGGGGTCATATAGAAAGGCCCTGAGAAGTTCTAGAAGTGTCTGGGGTACTTTAGAAAGGCCCTGAGGGGCATTAGAAGGGTCTGGTTGCCTTTAGAATGGTCCTGGGGGGTTCTAGAAGGGTCTTTATGCATTTAAAACTGTCCTGAGAGGCTCTAGAAGGGTCTGGGTGCCTTTATAAGGGTCCTGAGGGGCATTAGAATGGTCTGGGTGCCCTTATAAAAGCCCTGAGGGGAATTAGCAGGGTCTGGGGGACTTTAGAAGGGTCCTGAGGGGCTCTATAAGGGTCTGGGGGCCTTTAGAAGGGTCTTCAGGGGCTCTAGAAGGGTCTGGGGACCTTTAGAAAGGCCCTGTGGGGCATTAGAAGGGTCTGGGGGCCTTTAGAATGCTCCTGAGGGGCAGTAGAAGGGTCTGGGGACCTTTATAAGTGTCCTGACGTGATCTAGAAGGGTCTGGGAACCTTTATATATGCCCTGAGTGGCATTAGAAGGGTCTGAGGGCCTTTAGAAAGGTCCTGAGGGGCATTAGAAGGGTCTTGTGGCCGTAATAAGGGTCCTGAAAGCATTAGAAGGGTCTTAGGGCTTTTAGATGGGTCCTGAGGCAATCTAGAAGGGTCTGGGGGCCTTTACATGGGTCTTGAGGGTCATTAGAAGGGTGTGGATGCCTTTAGAAAGGCCCTGAGGGGCTCTAGAAGGGTCTGGGGGCTATTAGAATTGTCCAGAGGTGGTCCAGAAGGGTCTGGGGGCCTTTTTAAAGGCCCTCAGGGAGATTATAAGGGTCTCGCGGCCTTTAGAAAGGCCCTGAGTGGCATTACAGGGGTCTGGGTTGATATAGAAAGGCCCTGAGAGGTTCTAGAAGCGTCTGGTTTACTTTAGGCAGGCCCTGAGGGGCATTAGAAGGGTCTGGGGGCCTTTAGAATGGTCCTGAGCGGGTCTAGAAGGGTCTGGAGGCATTTAAAACTGCCCTGAGAGGGTCTAGAAGGGTCTGGGTGCCTTTATAAGGGTCCTGAGGGGCATTAGAAGATTCTGGGTGCCCTTATAAAAGCCCTGAGGGGAACTAGCAGGGTCTGGGGGATTTTAGAAGGGTCCTGAGGGGCTCTATAAGGGTCTGGGGGCCTTTAGAAGGGTCTTCAGGGGCTCTAGAATGGTCTGGGGACCTTTATAAGGGTCCTGACAGGCTCTAGAAGGGTCTGGGAACCTTTATAAATGCCCTGAGGGGCATTAGAAGGGTCTGAGGGCCTTTAGAAAGGTCCTGAGGGGCATTAGAAGGGTCTTGTGGCCTTCATAAGGGTCCTGAAAGGCATTAGAAGGGTCTGGGGGCTTTTAGATGGGTCCTGAGGCAATCTAGAAGGGTCTAGGGGCCTTTACATGGGTCTTGAGGGTCATTAGAAGGGTGTGGAGGCCTTTAGAAAGGCCCTGAAAGGCATTAGAAGGGTCTGGGGGATTTTAGATGGGTCCTGAGGCATTCTACAAGGGTCTGGGGGCCTTTACATGGGTCTTGAGGGTCTTTAGATGGGTGTGGAGTCCTTTAGAAAGGCCCTGAGGGGCTCTAGAAGGGTCTGGGGCTATTAGACGCGTCCTGAGGGGGTCCAGAAGGGTCTGGGGACCTTTTTAAAGGCCCTCAGGAGGATTATAAGGGTCTCGCGTATTTTAGAAAGGCCCTGAGTGGCATTAGAAGGGTCTCGTTGCCTTTAGATATGACCTGAGAAACATTAGAAGAGTCTGGGGGCCTTTAGAATGCTCCTGAGGGGCAGTAGAAGGGTCTGGGGACCTTTATAAGTGTCCTGACGGGCTCTAGAAGGGTCTGGGAACCTTTATAAATGCCCTGAGGGGCATTAGAAGGGTCTGAGGGCCTTTAGAAAGGTCCTGAGGGGCATTAGAAGGGTCTTGTGGCCTCCATAAGGGTCCTGAAAGGCATTAGAAGGGTCTGGGGGCTTTTAGATGGGTCCTGAGGCAATCTAGAAGGGTCTAGGGGCCTTTACATGGGTCTTGAGGGTCATTAGAAGGGTGTGGAGGCCTTTAGAAAGGCCCTGAGGGGCTCTAGAAGGGTCTGGGGGCTATTAGAAGCGTCCTGAGGGGGTCCAGAATGGTCTGGGGGCCTTTTTAAAGGCCCTCAGGGGGATTATAAGGGTCTCGCGGCCTTTAGAAAGTCCCTGAGTGGCATTAGAAGGGTCTGGGTGCCTTTAGAAATGACCTGAGGGGCATTAGAAGGGTATGGGGGCCTTTAGAAAGGCCCTGAGGGGCATTAGAAGGGTCTGGGTGCCCTTATAAAAGCCCTGAGGGGAATTAGCAGGGTCTGGGGGCCTTTAGAAGGGTCCTGACGGGCTCTATAAGGGTCTGGGGGCCTTTAGAAGGGTCTTCAGGGTCTCTAGAACGGTCTGGGGAACTTTAGAAAGGCCCTGTGGGGCATTAGAAAGGTCTGGGGGCCTTTAGAATGCTCCTGAGGGGCAGTAGAAGGGTCTGGGGACCTTTATAAAGGCCCTGACGGGCATTAGAATGGTCTGCGGGCTTTTATAAGTGTCCTGAGGGGCTCTAGAATGGTCTGGGGGCCTTTATAAGGGTCCTGACGGGCTCTAGAAGGGTCTGGGAACCTTTATAAATGCCCTGAGGGGCATTAGAAGGGTCTGAGGGCCTTTAGAAAGGTCCTGAGGGGCATTAGAAGGGTCTTGTGGCCTTCATAAGGGTCCTGAAAGGCATTAGAAGGGTCTGGAGGCTTTTAGATGGGTCCTGAGGCAATCTAGAAGGGTCTAGGGGCCTTTACATGGGTCTTGAGGGTCATTAGAAGGGTGTGGAGGCCTTTAGAAAGGCCCTGAAAGGCATTAGAAGGGTCTGGGGGCTTTTAGATGGGTCCTGAGGCATTCTAGAAGGGTCTGGGGGCCTTTACATGGGTCTTGAGGGTCATTAGAAGGGTGTGGAGGCCTTTAGAAAGGCCCTGAGGGGCTCTAGAAGGGTCTGGGGGCTATTAGAAGCGTCCTGAGGGGGTCCAGAAGGGTCTGGGGGCCTTTCTAAAGGCCCTCAGGAGGATTCTAAGGGTCTCGCGGCCTTTAGAAAGGCCCTGAGTGGCATTAGAAGGGTCTGGGTGCCTTTAGAAATGACCTGAGGGGCATTAGAAGGGTCTGGGGGCCTTTATAATGCTCTTGAGGGGCAGTAGAAGGGTCTGGGGACCTTTATAAGTGTCCTGATGGGCTCTAGAAGGGTCTTGGAACCTTTATAAATGCCCTGAGGGGCATTAGAAGGGTCTGAGGGCCATTAGAAAGGTCCTGAGTGGCATTAGAATGGTCTGAGGGCCTTTAGAAAGGTCCTGAGGGGCATTAGAAGGGTCTGAGGGCCTTTAGAAAGGTCCTGAGGAGCATTAGAAGGGTCTTGTGGCCTTCATAAGGGTCCTGAAAGGCATTAGAAGGGTCTGGGGGTTTTTAGATGGGTCCTGAGGCAATCTAGAAGGGTCTAGGGGCCTTTACATGGGTCTTGAGAGTCATTAGAAGGGTGTGGAGGCCTTTAGAAAGGCCCTGAAAGGCATTAGAATGGTCTGGGGGCTTTTAGATGGGTCCTGAGGCAATCTAGAAGGGTCTGGGGGCCTTTACATGGGTCTTGAGGGTCATTAGAAGGGTGTGGAGGCCTTTAGAAAGGCCCTGAGGGGCTCTAGAAGGGTCTGGGGGCTATTAGAAGCGTCCTGAGGGGGTCCAGAAGGGTCTGGGGGCCTTTTTAAAGGCCCTCAGGGGGATTATAAGGGTCTCGCGGCCTTTAGAAAGGCCCTGAGTTGCATTACAGGGGTCTGGGTTCATATAGAACGGCCCTAAGAGGTTCTAGAAGCGTCTGGTTTACTTTAGAAAGGCCCTGAGGGGCATTAGAAGGGTATGGGTGCCTTTAGAATGGTCCTGAGGGGGTCTAGAAGGGTCTGGAGGCATTTAAAACTGTCCTGAGAGGCTCTAGAAGGGTCTGGGTGCCTTTATAAGCGTCCTGAGGGGCATTAGAAGATTCTGGGTGCCCTTATAAAAGCCCTGAGGGGAACTAGCAGGGTCTGGGGGACTTTAGAAGGGTCCTGAGGGGCTCTATAAGGGTCTGGGGGCCTTTAGAAGGGTCTTGAGGGGCTCTAGAAGGGTCTGGGGACCTTTAGAAAGGCCCTGTGTGGCATTAGAAGGGTCTGGGGGCCTTTAGAATGCTCCTGAGGGGCAGGAGAAGGGTCTGGGGACCTTTATAAAGGCCCTGACGGGCATTAGAATGGTCTGCGGGCATTTAGAAGTGTCCTGAGGGGCTCTAGAATGGTCTGGGGGCCTTTATAAGGGTCCTGACGGGCTCTAGAAGGGTCTGGGAACCTTTATAAATGCCCTGAGGGGCATTAGAAGGGTCTGAGGGCCTTTAGAAAGGTCCTGAGGTGCATTAGAAGGGTCTTGTGGCCTTCATAAGGGTCCTGAAAGGCATTAGAAGGGTCTGGGGGCTTTTAGATGGGTCCTGAGGCAATCTAGAAGGGTCTAGGGGCCTTTACATGGGTCTTGAGGGTCATTAGAAGGGTGTGGAGGCCTTTAGAAAGGCCCTGAAAGGCATTAGAAGGGTCTGGGGGCTTTTAGATGGGTCCTGAGGCATTCTACAAGGGTCTGGGGGCCTTTACATGGGTCTTGAGGGTCATTAGAAGGGTGTGGAGGCCTTTAGAAAGGCGCTGAGGGGCTCTAGAAGGGTCTGGGGTCTATTAGAAGCGTCCTGAGGGGGTCCAGAAGGGTCTGGGGGCCTTTTTAAAGGCCCTCAGGGGGATTCTAAGGGTCTTGTGGCCTTTAGAATGACCCTGAGTGGCATTAGAAGGGTGTGGGTGCCTTTAGAAATGACCTGAGGGGCATTAGAAGGGTCTGGGGGCCTTTAGAAATGTCCTGAGGGGCATTAGAAGGGTCTGGGGACCTTTAGAAAGGCCCTGACGTGCATTAGAATGGTCTGCGGGCCTTTAGAAGTGTCCTGAGGGGCTCTAGAATGGTCTGGGGGCCTTTATAAGGGTCCTGACGGGCTCTAGAAGGGTCTGGGAACCTTTATAAATGCCCTGAGGGGCATTAGAAGGGTCTGGGGGCTTTTAGATGGGTCCTGAGGCAATCTAGAAGGGTCTAGGGGCCTTTACATGGGTCTTGAGGGTCATTAGAAGGGTGTGGATGCCTTTAGAAAGGCCCTGAGGGGCTCTAGAAGGGTCTGGGGTCTATTAGAAGCGTCCTGAGGGGGTCCAGAAGGGTCTGGGGGCCTTTTTAAAGGCCCTCAGGGGGATTATAAGGGTCTCGCGGCCTTTAGAAAGGCCCTGAGTGGCATTAGAAGGGTCTTGGTGCCTTTAGAAATGACCTGAGGGGCATTAGAAGGGTCTGTGGGCCTTTATAATGCTCCTGAGGGGCAGTAGAAGGGTCTGGGGACCTTTATAAGTTTCCTGACGGGCTCTAGAAGGGTCTGGGAACCTTTATAAATGCCCTGAGGGGCATTAGAAGGGTCTGAAGGCCTTTAGAAAGGTCCTGATGGGCATTAGAAGGGTCTTGTGGCCTTCATAAGGGTCCTGAAAGGCATTAGAAGGGTCTGGGGGCCTTTAGAATGCTCCTGAGGGGCAGGAGAAGGGTCTGGGGACCTTTATAAAGGCCCTGACCGGCATTAGAATGGTCTGCGGGCCTTTAGAAGTGTCCTGAGGGGCTCTAGAATGGTCTGGGCGCCTTTATAAGGGTCCTGACGGGCTCTAGAAGGGTCTGGGAACCTTTATAAATGCCCTGAGGGGCATTAGAAGGGTCTGAGGGCCTTTAGAAAGGTCCTGAGGGGCATTAGAAGGGTCTTGTGGCCTTCATAAGGGTCCAGAAAGGCATTAGAAGGGTCTGGGGGCTTTTAGATGGGTCGTGAGGCAATCTAGAAGGGTCTAGGGGCCTTTACATGGGTCTTGAGGGTCATTAGAATGGTGTGGATTCCTTTTTGAAAGGCCCTAAAATGCATTAGAAAGGTCTGGGGGCTTTTAGATGGGTCCTGAGGCATTCTAGAAGGGTCTGGGGGCCTTTACATGGGTCTTGAGGGTCATTAGAAAGGTGTGGAGGCCTTTAGAAAGGCGCTGAGGGGCTCTAGAAGGGTCTGGGGGCTATTAGAAGCGTCCTGAGGGGGTCCAGAAGGGTCTGGGGGCATTTTAAAGGCCCTCAGGGGGATTATAAGGGTCTCGCGGCCTTTAGAAAGGCCCTGAGTGGCATTAGAAGGGTCTGGGTGCCTTTAGAAATGACCTGAGGGGCATTAGAAGGGTATGGGGGCCTTTAGAAAGGCCCTGAGGGGCATTAGAAGGGTCTGGGTGCCTTTAGAATGGTCCTGAGGGGGTCTAGAATGGTCTGGACGCATTTAAAACTGTCCTGAGAGGCTCTAGAAGGGTCTGGGTGCCTTTATAAGGGTCCTGAGGGGCATTAGAAGATTCTGGGTGCCCTTATAAAAGCCCTGAGGGGAATTAGCAGGGTCTGGGGGCCTTTAGAATGGTCTTCAGGGTCTCTAGAAGGGTCTGGGGACCCTTAGAATGGCCCTGTGGGGCATTAGAAGGGTCTGGGGGCCTTTAGAATGCTCCTGAGGGGCAGTAGAAGGGTCTGGGGACCTTTATAAAGGCCCTGACGTGCATTAGAATGGTCTGTGGGATTTAGAAGTGTCCTGAGGGGCTCTAGAATGGTCTGGGGGCCTTTATAAGGGTCCTGACGGGCTCTAGAAGGGTCTGGGAACCTTTATAAATGCCCTGAGGGGCATTAGAAGGGTCTGAGGGCCTTTAGAATGGTCCTGAGGGGCATTAGAAGGGTCTTGTGGCCTTCATAAGGGTCCTGAAAGGCATTAGAAGGGTCTGAGGGCTTTTAGATGGGTCCTGAGGCAATCTAGAAGGGTCTAGGGGCCTTTACATGGGTCTTGAGAGTCATTAGAAGGGTGTGGAGGCCTTTAGAAAGGACCTGAAAGGCATTAGAAGGGTCTGGGGGCTTTTGGATGGGTCCTGAGGCAATCTAGAAGGGTCTGGGGGCCTTTACATGGGTCTTGAGGGTCATTAGAAGGGTGTGGAGGCCTTTAGAAAGGCCCTGAGGGGCTCTAGAAGGGTCTGGGGTCTATTAGAAGCGTCCTGAGGGGGTCCAGAAGGGTCTGGGGGCCTTTTTAAAGACCCTCAGTGGGATTATAAGGGTCTCGCGGCCTTTAGAAAGGCCCTGAGTGGCATTAGAAGGGTCTGGGTGCCTTTAGAAATGACCTGAGGGGCATTAGAAGGGTCTGGGGGCCTTTATAATGCTCCTGAGGGGCAGTAGAAGGGTCTGAGGACCTTTATAAGTGTCCTGACGGGCTCTAGAATGGTCTGGGAACCTTTATAAATGCCCTGAGGGGCATTAGAAGGGTCTGAGGGCCTTTAGAAAGGTCCTGAGGGGCATTAGAAGCGTCTTGTGGCCTTCATAAGGGTCCTGAAAGGCATTAGAAGGGTCTGGGGGCTTTTAGATGGGTCCTGAGGCAATCTAGAAGGGTCTAGGGGCCTTTACATGGGTCTTGAGGGTCATTAGAAGGGTGTGGAGTCCTTTAGAAAGGCCCTGAGGGGCTCTAGAAGGGTCTGGGGGCTATTAGAAGCGTCCTAAGGGGGTCCAGAACTTTCTGGAGGCCTTTTTAAAGGCCCTCAGGGGGATTATAAGGGTCTCGCGGCTTTTAGAAAGGCCCTGAGTGGCATCAGAAGGGTCTGGGTGCCTTTAGAAATGACCTGAGGGGCATTAGAAGGGTCTGGGGGCCTTTAGAATGCTCCTGAGGGGCAGGAGAATGGTCTGGGGACCTTTATAAGTGTCCTGACGGGCTCTAGAAGGGTCTGGGAACCTTTATAAATGCCCTGAGGGGCATTAGAAGGGTCTGAGCGCCTTTAGAAAGGTCCTGAGGGGCATTAGAAGGGTCTGATGGCCTTCATAAGGGTCCTGAAAGGCATTAGAAGGGTCTGGGGGCTTTTAGATGGGTCCTGAGGCAATCTAGAAGGGTCTGGGGGCCTTTACATGGGTCTTGAGGGTCATTAGAAGGGTGTGGATGCCTTTAGAAAGGCCCTGAGGGGCTCTAGAAGGGTCTGGGGGCTATTAGAAGTGTCCAGAGGGGATCCAGAAGGGTCTGGGGTCCTTTTTAAAGGCCCTCAGGGGGATTATAAGGGTCTCGCGGCCTTTAGAAAGGCCCTGAGTGGCATTAGAAGGGTCTTGGTGCATTTAGAAATGACCTGAGGGGCATTAGAAGGGTATGGGGGCCTTTAGAAAGGCCCTGAGGGGCATTAGAAGGGTCTGGGTGCCTTTAGAATGGTCCTGAGGGGGTCTAGAAGGGTCTGGAGGCATTTAAAACTGTCCTGAGAGGCTCTAAAATGGTCTGGGTGCCTTTATAAGGGTCCTGAGGGGCATTAGAAAATTCTGGGTGCCCTTATAAAAGCCCTGAGGGGAACTAGCAGGGTCTGGGGGACTTTAGAAGGGTCCTGAGGGGCTCTATAAGGGTCTGGGGGCCTTTAGAAGGGTCTTCAGGGGCTCTAGAAAGGTCTGGGGACCTTAAGAAAGGCCCTGTGGGGCATTAGAAAGGTCTGGGGGCCTTTAGAATGCTCCTGAGGAGCAGGAGAAGGGTCTGGGGACCTTTATAAAGGCCCTGACGGGCATTAGAATGGTCTGCGGGCCTTTAGAAGTGTCCTGAGGGGCTATAGAATGGTCTGGGGGCCTTTATAAGGGTCCTGACGGGCTCTAGAAGGGTCTGGGAACCTTTATAAATGCCCTGAGGGGTATTAGAAGGGTCTGAGGGCCTTTAGAAAGGTCCTGAGGGGCATTAGAAGGGTCTGGGGGCCTTTAGAAAGGTCCTGAGGGGCATTAGAAGGGTCTGAGGGCCTTTAGAAAGGTCCTGAGGGGCATTAGAAGGGTCTTGTGGCCTTCATAAGGGTCCTGAAAGGCATTAGAAGGGTCTGGGGTCTTTTCGATGGGTCCTGAGGCAATCTAGAAGGGTCTAGGGGCCTTTACATGGGTCTTGAGGGTCATTAGAAGGGTGTGGAGGCCTTTAGAAAGGCCCTGAAAGGCATTAGAAGGGTCTGGGAGCTTTTAGATGGGTCCTTATGCAATCTAGAAGGGTCTGGGTGCCTTTACATGGGTCTTGAGGGTCATTAGAAGGGTGTGGAGGCCTTTGAAAGACCCTGAGATGCTCTAGAAGGGTCTGGGGGCTATTAGAAGCGTCCTGAGTGGGTCCAGAAGGGTCTGGGCGCCTTTTTAAAGGCCCTCAGGGGGATTATAAGGGTCTCGCGGCCTTTAGAAAGGCCCTGAGTGGCATTACAAGGGCCTGGGGTCATATATAAAGGCCCTGAGAGGTTCTAGAAGCGTCTGGTTTACTTTAGAAAGGCCCTGAGGGGCATTAGAAGGGTCTGGGTGCCTTTAGAATTGTCCTGAGGGGGTCTAGAAGGGTCTGGAGGCATTTAAACCTGTCCTGAGAGGCTCTAGACGGGTCTGGGGGCCTTTATAAGGGTCCTGAGGGGCATTAGAAGATTCTGGGTGCCCTTATAAAAGCCCTGAGGGGAACTAGCAGGGTCTGGGGGACTTTAGAAGGGTCCTGAGGGGCTCTATAAGGGTCTGGGGGCCTTTAGAAGGGTCTTTAGGGGCTCTAGAAGGGTCTGGGGACCTTTAGAAAGGCCCTGAGGGGTATTAGAAGGGTCTGGGGGCCTTTAGAATGCTCCTGAGGGGCAGGAGAAGGGTCTGGGGACCTTTATAAAGGCCCTGACCGGCATTAGAATGGTCTGCGGGCCTTTAGAAGTGTCCTGAGGTGCTCTAGAATGGTCTGGGGGCCTTTATTAGGGTCCTGACGGGCTCTAGAAGGGTCTGGGAACCTTTATAAATGCCCTGAGGGGCATTAGAAGGGTCTGAGGGCCTTTAGAAAGGTCCTGAGGGGCATTAGAAGGGTCTGAGGGCCTTTAGAAAGGTCCTGAGGGGCATTAGAAAGGTCTGAGGGCCTTTAGAAAGGTCCTGAGGGGCATTAGAAGGGTCTGGGGGCTTTTAGATGGGTCCTTATGCAATCTAGAAGGGTCTGGGGGCTTTACATGGGTCTTGAGGGTCATTAGAAGGGTGTGGAGGCCTTTAGATAGGCACTGAGGGGCTCTAGAAGGGTCTGGGGGCTATTAGAAGCGTCCTGAGGGGGTCCAGAAGGGTCTGGGGGCCTTTTTAAAGGCCCTCAGGGGGATTATAAGGGTCGCGCTGCCTTTAGAAATGCCCTGAGTGGCATTACAAGGGCCTGGGGTCATATAGAAAGGCCCTGAAAGGTTCTAGAAGTGCCTGGGGTAATTTAGAAAGGCCCTGAGGGGCATTAGAAGGGTCTGGGTGCCCTTATAAAAGCCCTGAGGGGAATTAGCAGGGTCTGGGGGACTTTAGAAGTGTCCTGAGGGGCTCTATAATGGTCTGGGGGCATTTAGAAGGGTCTTCAGGGGCTCTAGAAGGGTCTGGGGTCCTTTAGAAAGGCCCTGTGGGGCATTAGAAGGGTCTGGGGGCCTTTAGAATGCTCCTGAGGGGCAGTAGAAGGGTCTGGGGACCTTTAGAAAGGCCCTGACAGGCATTAGAATGGTCTGCGGAATTTAGAAGTGTCCTGAGGGGCTCTAGAATGGTCTGGGGGCCTTTATAAGGGTCCTGACGTGCTCTAGAAGGGTCTGGGAACCTTTATAAATGCCCTGAGGGGCATTAGAAGGGTCTGTGGGCCTTTAGAAAGGTCCTGAGGGGCTTTAGAAGGGTCTTGTGGACTTCATAAGGGTCCTGAAAGGCATTAGAAGGGTCTGGGGGCTTTTAGATGAGTCCTGGGGCAATCTAGAAGGGTCTAGGGGCCTTTACATGGGTCTTGAGGGTCATTAGAAGGGTGTGGAGGCCTTTAGAAAGGCCCTGAAAGGCATTAGAAGGGTCTGGGGGCTTTTAGATGGGTCCTGAGGCAATCTAGAAGGGTCTGGGGGCCTCTACATGGGTCTTGAGGGTCATTAGAAGGGTGTGGAGGCCTTTAGAAAGGCCCTGAGGGGCTCTAGAAATGTCTGGGGGCTATTAGAAGCGTCCTGAGGGGGTCCAGAAGGGTCTGGGGCCTTTTTAAAGGCCCTCAGGGGGATTATAAGGGTCTCGCGGCCTTTAGAAAGGCCCTGAGTGGCATTAGAAGGGTCTTGGTGCATTTAGAAATGACCTGAGGGGCATTAGAAGGGTATGGGGGCCTTTAGAAAGGCCCTGAGGGGCATTAGAAGGGTCTGGGTGCCTTTAGAATGGTCCTGAGGGGGTCTAGAAGGGTCTGGACGCATTTAAAACTGTCCTGAGAGGCTCTAGAAGGGTCTGGGTGGCTTTATAAGGGTCCTGAGGGGCATTAGAAGATTCTGGGTGCCCTTATAAAAGCCCTTAGGGGAATAAGCAGGGTCTGGGGGACTTTAGAAGGGTCCTGAGGGGCTCTATAAGGGTCTGGGGGCCTTTAGAATGGTCTTCAGGGGCTCTAGAAGGGTCTGGGGACCTTTAGAATGGCCCTGTGGGGCATTAGAAGGGTCTGGGGGCCTTTAGAATGTTCCTGAGGGGCAGTAGAAGGGTCTGGGGACCTTTATAAAGGCCCTGACGGGCATTAGAATGGTCTGCGGGCCTTTAGAAGTGTCCTGAGGGGCTCTAGAATGGTCTGGGGGCCTTTATAAGGGTCCTGACGGGCTCTAGAAGGGTCTGGGAACCTTTATAAATGCCCTGAGGGGCATTAGAAGGGTCTGAGGGCCTTTAGAAAGGTCCTGAGGGGCATTAGAAGGGTCTTGTGACCTTCATAAGGGTCCTGAAAGGCATTAGAAGGGTCTGGGGTCTTTTAGATGGGTCCTGAGGCAATCTAGAAGGGTCTGGGGGCCTTTACATGGGTCTTGAGAGTCATTAGAAGGGTGTGGAGGCCTTTAGAAAGGCCCTGAAAGGCATTAGAAGGGTCTGGAGGCTTTTGGATGGGTCCTGAGGCAATCTAGAAGGGTCTGGGGGCCTTTACATGGGTCTTGAGGGTCATTGGAAGGGTGTGGAGGCCTTTAGAAAGGCCCTGAGGGGCTCTAGAAGGGTCTGGGGTCTATTAGAAGCGTCCTGAGGGGGTCCAGAAGGGTCTGGGGGCCTTTTTAAAGGTCCTCAGGGGGATTATAAGGGTCTCGCAGCCTTTACAAAGGTCCTGAGTGGCATTAGAAGGTTCTGGGTGCCTTTAGAAATGTCCTGAGGGGCTCTTGAAGGGTCTGGGGGCCTTTAGAAATGTCCTGAGGGGCATTAGAAGGGTATGGGGGCCTTTAGAAAGGCCCTGAGGGGCATTACAAGGGTCTGGGGTCATATAGAAAGGCCCTGAGAGGTTCTAGAAGTGTCTGGGGTACTTTAGAAAGGCCCTGAGGGGCATTAGAAAGGTCTGGGGGCCTTTAGAAGGGTCCTGAGCGGCATTAGAAGGGTCTGGGGGTTTTAGAATGGTCCTGAGGGGGTCTAGAAGGGTCTGGAGGCATTTAAAACTGTCCTGAGAGGCTCTAGAGGGGTCTGGGTGCCTTTATAAGGGTCCTGAGGGGCATTAGAAGGGTCTTGAGGCCCTTATAAAAGCCCTGAGGGGAATTAGCAGGGTCTGGGGGACATTAGAAGGGTCCTGAGAAGCTCTATAAGGGTCTGGGGGCCTTTAGAAGGGTCTTCAGGGGCTCTAGAAGGGTCTGGGGACCTTTAGAAAGGACCTGTGGGGCATTAGAAGGGTCTGGGGGCCTTTAGAATGCTCCTGAGGGGCAGTAGAAGGATCTGGGGACCTTTATAAATGCCCTGACGGGCATTAGAATGGTCTGCGGGCCTTTAGAAGTGTCCTGAGGGGCTCTAGAATGGTCTGGGGGCCTTTATAAGGGTCCTGACGGGCTCTAGAAGGGTCTGGGAACCTTTATAAATTCCCTGTGGGGCATTAGAAGGGTCTGAGGGCCTTTAGAAAGGTCCTGAGGGGCATTAGAAGGGTCTTGTGGCCTTCATAAGGGTCCTGAAAGGCATTAGAAGGGTCTGGGGGCTTTTAGATGGGTCCTGAGGCAATCTAGAAGGGTCTAGGGGCCTTTACATGGGTCTTGAGGGTCATTAGAAGGGTGTGGAGGCCTTTGGAAAGGCCCTGAAAGGCATTAGAAGGGTCTGGGGGCTTTTAGATGGGTCCTGAGGCATTCTAGAAGGGTCTGGAGGCCTTTACATCGGTCTTGAGGGTCATTAGAAGGGTGTGGAGGCCTTTAGAAAGGCGCTGAGGGGCTCTAGAATGGTCTGGGGGCTATTAGAAGCGTCCTGAGGGGGTCCAGAAGCGTCTGGGGGCATTTTAAAGGCCCCCAGGGTGATTATAAGGGTCTCGCGGCCTTTAGAAAGGCCCTGAGTAGCATTAGAAGGGTCTGGGTGCCTTTAGAATTGACCTGAGGGGCATTAGAAGGGTCTGGGGGCCTTTAGAAAGGCCCTGAGGGGCATTAGAAGGGTCTGGGTGCCTTTAGAATGGTCCTGAGGGGGTCTAGAAGGGTCTGGACGCATTTAAAACTGTCCTGAGAGGCTCTAGACGGGTCTGGGTGGCTTTATAAGGGTCCTGAGGGGCATTAGAAGATTCTGGGTGCCCTTATAAAAGCCCTGAGGGGAATTAGCAGGGTCTGGGGGATTTTAGAAGGGTCCTGAGGGGCTCTATAAGGGTCTGGGGGCCTTTAGAATGGTCTTCAGGGGCTCTAGAAGGGTCTGGGGACCTTTAGAATGGCCCTGTGGGGTATTAGAATGGTCTGGGGGCCTTTAGAATGCTCCTGAGGGGCAGTAGAATGGTCTGGGGACCTTTATAAAGGCCCTGACGGGCATTAGAATGGTCTGCGGGATTTAGAAGTGTACCGAGGGGCTCTAGAATGGTCTGGGGGCCTTTATAAGGGTCCTGACGGGCTCTAGAAGGGTCTGGGAACCTTTATAAATGCCCTGAGGTGCATTAGAAGGGTCTGAGGGCCTTTAGAAAGGTCCTGAGGGGCATTAGAAGGGTCTTGTGGCCTTCATAAGGGTCCTGAAAGGCATTAGAAGGGTCTGAGGGCTTTTAGATGGGTCCTGAGGCAATCTAGAAGGGTCTAGGGGCCTTTACATGGGTCTTGAGAGTCATTAGAAGGGTGTGGAGGCCTTTAGAAAGGCCCTGAAATGCATTAGAAGGGTCTGGGGGCTTTTGGATGGGTCCTGAGGCAATCTAGAAGGGTCTAGGGGCCTTTACATGGGTCTTGAGGGTCATTAGAAGGGTGTGGAGGCCTTTAGAAAGGCCCTGAGGGGCTCTAGAAGGGTCTGGGGTCTATTAGAAGCGTCCTGAGGGGGTCCAGAAGGGTCTGGGGGCCTTTTTAAAGGCCCTCAGGGGGATTATAATGGTCTCGCAGCCTTTAGAAAGGTCCTGAGTGGCATGAGAAGGTTCTGGGTGCCTTTAGAAATGTCCTGAGGGGCTCTTGAAGGGTCTGGGGGCCTTTAGAAATGTCCTGAGGGGCATTAGAAGGGTATGGGGGCCTTTAGAAAGGCCCTGAGGGGCATTACAAGGGTCTGGGGTCATATAGAAAGGCCCTGAGAGGTTCTAGAAGTGTCTGGGGTACTTTAGAAAGGCCCTGAGGGGCATTAGAAGGGTCTGGGGGCCTTTAGAAGGGTCCTGAGCGGCATTAGAAGGGTCTGGGGGCTTTTAGAATGGTCCTGAGGGGCTCTAGAAGGGTCTGGAGGCATTTAAAACTGTCCTGAGAGGCTCTAGAAGGGTCTGGGTGCCTTTATAAGGGTCCTGAGGGGCATTAGAAGGGTCTTGTGGCCCGTATAAAAGCCCTGAGGGGAATTAGCAGGGTCTGGGGGACTTTAGAAGGGTCCTGAGGGGCTCTATAAGGGTCTGGGGGACCTTTAGAAAGGCCCTGTGGGGCATTAGAAAGGTCTGGGTGCCTTTAGAATGCTCCTGAGGGGCAGTAGAAAGGTCTGGGGACCTTTATAAAGGTCCTGACGGGCATTAGAATGGTCTGCGGGCCTTTAGAAGTGTCCTGAGGGGCTCTAGAATGGTCTGGGGGCCTTTATAAGGGTCCTGACGGGCTCTAGAAGGGTCTGGGAACCTTTATAAATGCCCTGAGGGGCATTAGAAGGGTCTAAGGGCCTTTAGAAAGGTCCTGAGGGGCATTAGAAGGGTCTTGTGGCCTTCATAAGGGTCCTGAAAGGCATTAGAAGGGTCTGGGGTCTTTTAAATGGGTCCTGAGGCAATCTAGAAGGGTCTAGGGGCATTTACATGGGTCTTGAGGGTCATTAGAAGGGTGTGGAGGCCTTTAGAAAGGCCCTGAAAGGCATTAGAACGGTCTGGGGGATTTTAGATGGGTCCTGAGGCATTCTACAAGGGTCTGGGGGCATTTACATGGGTCTTGAGGGTCTTTAGATGGGTGTGGAGTCCTTTAGAAAGGCCCTGAGGGGCTCTAGAAGGGTCTGGGGCTATTAGAAGCGTCCTGAGGGGGTCCAGAAGGGTCTGGGGACCTTTTTAAAGGCCCTCAGGAGAATTATAAGGGTCTCGCGTATTTTAGAAAGGCCCTGAGTGGCATTAGAAGGGTCTCGTTGCCTTTAGATATGACCTGAGAAACATTAGAAGAGTCTGGGGGCCTTTAGAATGCTCCTGAGGGGCAGTAGAAGGGTCTGGGGACCTTTATAAGTGTCCTGACGGGCTCTAGAAGGGTCTGGGAACCTTTATAAATGCCCTGAGGGGCATTAGAAGGGTCTGAGGGCCTTTAGAAAGGTCCTGAGGGGCATTAGAAGGGTCTTGTGGCCTTCATAAGGGTCCTGAAAGGCATTAGAAGGGTCTGGGGGCTTTTAGATGGGTCCTGAGGCAATCTAGAAGGGTCTAGGGGCCTTTACATGGGTCTTGAGGGTCATTAGAAGGGTGTGGAGGCCTTTAGAAAGGCCCTGAGGGGCTCTAGAAGGGTCTGGGGGCTATTAGAAGCGTCCTGAGGGGGTCCAGAAGGGTCTGGGGGCCTTTTTAAAGGCCCTCAGGGGGATTATAAGGGTCTCGCGGCCTTTAGAAAGTCCCTGAGTGGCATTAGAAGGGTCTGGGTGCCTTTAGAAATGACCTGAGGGGCATTAGAAGGGTATGGGGGCCTTTAGAAAGGCCCTGAGGGGCATTAGAAGGGTCTGGGTGCCCTTATAAAAGCCCTGAGGGGAATTAGCAGGGTCTGGGGGCCTTTAGAAGGGTCCTGAGGGGCTCTATAAGGGTCTGGGGGCCTTTAGAAGGGTCTTCAGGGTCTCTAGAACGGTCTGGGGAACTTTAGAAAGGCCCTGTGGGGCATTAGAAAGGTCTGGGGGCCTTTAGAATGCTCCTGAGGGGCAGTAGAAGGGTCTGGGGACCTTTATAAAGGCCCTGACGGGCATTAGAATGGTCTGCGGGCCTTTAGAAGTGTCCTGAGGGGCTCTAGAATGGTCTGGGGGCCTTTATAAGGGTCCTGACGGGCTCTAGAAGGGTCTGGGAACCTTTATAAATGCCCTGAGGGGCATTAGAAGGGTCTGAGGGCCTTTAGAAAGGTCCTGAGGGGCATTAGAAGGGTCTTGTGGCTTTCATAAGGGTCCTGAAAGGCATTAGAAGGGTCTGGAGGCTTTTAGATGGGTCCTGAGGCAATCTAGAAGGGTCTAGGGGCCTTTACATGGGTCTTGAGGGTCATTAGAAGGGTGTGGAGGCCTTTAGAAAGGCCCTGAAAGGCATTAGAAGGGTCTGGGGGCTTTTAGATGGGTCCTGAGGCATTCTACAAGGGTCTGGGGGCCTTTACATGGGTCTTGAGGGTCATTAGAAGGGTGTGGAGGCCTTTAGAAAGGCGCTGAGAGGCTCTAGAAGGGTCTGGGGTCTATTAGAAGCGTCCTGAGGGGGTCCAGAAGGGTCTGGGGGCCTTTTTAAAGGCCCTCAGGGGGATTCTAAGGGTCTTGTGGCCTTTAGAATGACCCTGAGTGGCATTAGAAGGGTGTGGGTGCCTTTAGAAATGACCTGAGGGGCATTAGAAGGGTCTGGGGGCCTTTAGAAATGTCCTGAGGGGCATTAGAAGGGTCTGGGGACCTTTAGAAAGGCCCTGAAGTGCATTAGAATGGTCTGCGGGCCTTTAGAAGTGTCCTGAGGGGCTCTAGAATGGTCTGGGGGCCTTTATAAGGGTCCTGACGGGCTCTAGAAGGGTCTGGGAACCTTTATAAATGCCCTGAGGGGCATTAGAAGGGTCTGGGGGCTTTTAGATGGGTCCTGAGGCAATCTAGAAGGGTCTAGGGGCCTTTACATGGGTCTTGAGGGTCATTAGAAGGGTGTGGAGGCCTTTAGAAAGGCCCTGAGGGGCTCTAGAAGGGTCTGGGGTCTATTAGAAGCGTCCTGAGGGGGTCCAGAAGGGTCTGGGGGCCTTTTTAAAGGCCCTCAGGGGGATTCTAAGGGTCTTGTGGCCTTTAGAATGACCCTGAGTGGCATTATAAGGGTGTGGGTGCCTTTAGAAATGACCTGAGGGGCATTAGAAGGGTCTGGGGGCGTTTAGAAATGTCCTGAGGGGCATTAGAAGGGTCTGGGGACCTTTAGAAAGGCCCTGACGGGCATTAGAATGGTCTGCGGGCCTTTAGAAGTGTCCTGAGGGGCTCTAGAATGGTCTGGGGGCCTTTATAAGGGTCCTGACGGGCTCTAGAAGGGTCTGGGAACCTTTATAAATGCCCTGAGGGGCATTAGAAGGGTCTGAAGGCCTTTAGAAAGGTCCTGATGGGCATTAGAAGGGTCTTGTGGCCTTCATAAGGGTCCTGAAAGGCATTAGAAGGGTCTGGGGGCCTTTAGAATGCTCCTGAGGGGCAGGAGAAGGGTCTGGGGACCTTTATAAAGGCCCTGACCGGCATTAGAATGGTCTGCGGGCCTTTAGAAGTGTCCTGAGGGGCTCTAGAATGGTCTGGGCGCCTTTATAAGGGTCCTGACGGGCTCTAGAAGGGTCTGGGAACCTTTATAAATGCCCTGAGGGGCATTAGAAGGGTCTGAGGGCCTTTAGAAAGGTCCTGAGGGGCATTAGAAGGGTCTTGTGGCCTTCATAAGGGTCCAGAAAGGCATTAGAAGCGTCTGGGGGCTTTTAGATGGGTCCTGAGGCAATCTAGAAGGGTCTAGGGGCCTTTACATGGGTCTTGAGGGTCATTAGAATTGTGTGGATTCCTTTTTGAAAGGCCCTAAAATGCATTAGAAAGGTCTGGGGGCTTTTAGATGGGTCCTGAGGCATTCTAGAAGGGTCTGGGGGCCTTTACATGGGTCTTGAGGGTCATTAGAAAGGTGTGGAGGCCTTTAGAAAGGCGCTGAGGGGCTCTAGAAGGGTCTGGGGGCTATTAGAAGCGTCCTGAGGGGGTCCAGAAGGGTCTGGGGGCATTTTAAAGGCCCTCAGGAGGATTATAAGTGTCTCGCGGCCTTTAGAAAGGCCCTGAGTGGCATTAGAAGGGTCTGGGTGCCTTTAGAAATGACCTGAGGGGCATTAGAAGGGTATGGGGGCCTTTAGAAAGGCCCTGAGGGGCATTAGAAGGGTCTGGGTGCCTTTAGAATGGTCCTGAGGGGGTCTAGAATGGTCTGGACGCATTTAAAACTGTCCTGAGAGGCTCTAGAAGGGTCTGGGTGCCTTTATAAGGGTCCTGAGGGGCATTAGAAGATTCTGGGTGCCCTTATAAAAGCCCTGAGGGGAATTAGCAGGGTCTGGGGGCCTTTAGAATGGTCTTCAGGGTCTCTAGAAGGGTCTGGGGACCCTTAGAATGGCCCTGTGGGGCATTAGAAGGGTCTGGGGGCCTTTAGAATGCTCCTGAGGGGCAGTAGAAGGGTCTGGGGACCTTTATAAAGGCCCTGACGTGCATTAGAATGGTCTGTGGGATTTAGAAGTGTCCTGAGGGGCTCTAGAATGGTCTGGGGGCCTTTATAAGGGTCCTGACGGGCTCTAGAAGGGTCTGGGAACCTTTATAAATGCCCTGAGGGGCATTAGAAGGGTCTGAGGGCCTTTAGAATGGTCCTGAGGGGCATTAGAAGGGTCTTGTGGCCTTCATAAGGGTCCTGAAAGGCATTAGAAGGGTCTGAGGGCTTTTAGATGGGTCCTGAGGCAATCTAGAAGGGTCTAGGGGCCTTTACATGGGTCTTGAGAGTCATTAGAAGGGTGTGGAGGCCTTTAGAAAGGACCTGAAAGGCATTAGAAGGGTCTGGGGGCTTTTGGATGGGTCCTGAGGCAATCTAGAAGGGTCTGGGGGCCTTTACATGGGTCTTGAGGGTCATTAGAAGGGTGTGGAGGCCTTTAGAAAGGCCCTGAGGGGCTCTAGAAGGGTCTGGGGACCTTTATAAGTTTCCTGACGGGCTCTAGAAGGGTCTGGGAACCTTTATAAATGTCCTGAGGGGCATTAGAAGGGTCTGAAGGCCTTTAGAAAGGTCCTGAGGGGCATTAGAAGGGTCTTGTGGCCTTCATAAGGGTCCTGAAAGGCATTAGAAGGGTCTGGGGGCCTTTAGAATGCTCCTGAGGGGCAGGAGAAGGGTCTGGGGACCTTTATAAAGGCCCTGACCGGCATTAGAATGGTCTGCGGGCCTTTAGAAGTGTCCTGAGGGGCTCTAGAATGGTCTGGGCGCCTTTATAAGGGTCCTGACGGGCTCTAGAAGGGTCTGGGAACGTTTATAAATGCCCTGAGGGGCATTAGAAGGGTCTGAGGGCCTTTAGAAAGGTCCTGAGGGGCATTAGAAGGGTCTTGTGGCCTTCATAAGGGTCCAGAAAGGCATTAGAAGGGTCTGGGGGCTTTTAGATGGGTCCTGAGGCAATCTAGAAGGGTCTAGGGGCCTTTACATGGGTCTTGAGGGTCATTAGAATGGTGTGGATTCCTTTAGAAAGGCTCTAAAATGCATTAGAAAGGTCTGGGGGCTTTTAGATGGGTCCTGAGGCATTCTAGAAGGGTCTGGGGGCCTTTACATGGGTCTTGAGGGTCATTAGAAAGGTGTGGAGGCCTTTAGAAAGGCGCTGAGGGGCTCTAGAAGGGTCTGGGGGCTATTAGAAGCGTCCTGAGGGGGTCCAGAAGGGTCTGGGGGCATTTTAAAGTCCCTCAGGGGGATTATAAGGGTCTCGCGGCCTTTAGAAAGGCCCTGAGTGGCATTAGAAGGGTCTGGGTGCCTTTAGAAATGACCTGAGGGGCATTAGAAGGGTATGGGGGCCTTTAGAAAGGCCCTGAGGGGCATTAGAAGGGTCTGGGTGCCTTTAGAATGGTCCTGAGGGGGTCTAGAATGGTCTGGACGCATTTAAAACTGTCCTGAGAGGCTCTAGAAGGGTCTGGGTGCCTTTATAAGGGTCCTGAGGGGCATTAGAAGATTCTGGGTGCCCTTATAAAAGCCCTGAGGGGAATTAGCAGGGTCTGGGGGCCTTTAGAATGGTCTTCAGGGTCTCTAGAAGGGTCTGGGGACCCTTAGAATGGCCCTGTGGGGCATTAGAAGGGTCTGGGGGCCTTTAGAATGCTCCTGAGGGGCAGTAGAAGGGTCTGGGGACCTTTATAAAGGCCCTGACGTGCATTAGAATGGTCTGTGGGATTTAGAAGTGTCCTGAGGGGCTCTAGAATGGTCTGGGGGCCTTTATAAGGGTCCTGACGGGCTCTAGAAGGGTCTGGGAACCTTTATAAATGCCCTGAGGGGCATTAGAAGGGTCTGAGGGCCTTTAGAATGGTCCTGAGGGGCATTAGAAGGGTCTTGTGGCCTTCATAAGGGTCCTGAAAGGCATTAGAAGGGTCTGAGGGCTTTTAGATGGGTCCTGAGGCAATCTAGAAGGGTCTAGGGGCCTTTACATGGGTCTTGAGAATCATTAGAAGGGTGTGGAGGCCTTTAGAAAGGACCTGAAAGGCATTAGAAGGGTCTGGGGGCTTTTGGATGGGTCCTGAGGCAATCTAGAAGGGTCTGGGGGCCTTTACATGGGTCTTGAGGGTCATTAGAAGGGTGTGGAGGCCTTTAGAAAGGCCCTGAGGGGCTCTAGAAGGGTCTGGGGGCTATTAGAAGCGTCCTGAGGGGGTCCAGAAGGGTCTGGGGGCCTTTTTAAAGATCCTCAGGGGGATTATAAGGGTCTCGCGGCCTTTAGAAAGGCCCTGAGTGGCATTAGAAGGGTCTGGGTGCCTTTAGAAATGACCTGAGGGGCATTAGAAGGGTCTGGGGGCCTTTATAATGCTCCTGAGGGGCAGTAGAAGGGTCTGAGGACCTTTATAAGTGTCCTGACGGGCTCTAGAATGGTCTGGGAACCTTTATAAATGCCCTGAGGGGCATTAGAAGGGTCTGAGGGCCTTTAGAAAGGTCCTGAGGGGCATTAGAAGCGTCTTGTGGCCTTCATAAGGGTCCTGAAAGGCATTGGAAGGGTCTGGGGGCTTTTAGATGGGTCCTGAGGCAATCTAGAAGGGTCTAGGGGCCTTTACATGGGTCTTGAGGGTCATTAGAAGGGTGTGGAGTCCTTTAGAAAGGCCCTGAGGGGCTCTAGAAGGGTCTGGGGGCTATTAGAAGCGTCCTAAGGGGGTCCAGAATTTTCTGGGGGCCTTTTTAAAGGCCCTCAGGGGGATTATAAGGGTCTCGCGGCTTTTAGAAAGGCTCTGAGTGGCATCAGAAGGGTCTGGGTGCCTTTAGAAATGACCTGAGGGGCATTAGAAGGGTCTGGGGGCCTTTAGAATGCTCCTGAGGGGCAGGAGAATGGTCTGGGGACCTTTATAAGTGTCCTGACGGGCTCTAGAAGGGTCTGGGAACCTTTATAAATGCCCTGAGGGGCATTATAAGGGTCTGAGCGCCTTTAGAAAGGTCCTGAGGGGCATTAGAAGGGTCTGGTGGCCTTCATAAGGGTCCTGAAAGGCATTAGAAGGGTCTGGGGGCTTTTAGATGGGTCCTGAGGCAATCTAGAAGGGTCTGGGGGCCTTTACATGGGTCTTGAGGGTCATTAGAAGGGTGTGGATGCCTTTAGAAAGGCCCTGAGGGGCTCTAGAAGGGTCTGGGGGCTATTAGAAGTGTCCAGAGGGGATCCAGAAGGGTCTGGGGTCCTTTTTAAAGGCCCTCAGGGGGATTATAAGGGTCTCGCGGCCTTTAGAAAGGCCCTGAGTGGCATTAGAAGGGTCTGGGTGCCTTTAGAAATGACCTGAGGGGCATTAGAAGGGTATGGGGGCCTTTAGAAAGGCCCTGAGGGGCATTAGAAGGGTCTGGGTGCCTTTAGAATGGTCCTGAGGGGGTCTAGAATGGTCTGGACGCATTTAAAACTGTCCTGAGAGGCTCTAGAAGGGTCTGGGTGCCTTTATAAGGGTCCTGAGGGGCATTAGAAGATTCTGGGTGCCCTTATAAAAGCCCTGAGGGGAATTAGCAGGGTCTGGGGGCCTTTAGAATGGTCTTCAGGGTCTCTAGAAGGGTCTGGGGACCCTTAGAATGGCCCTGTGGGGCATTAGAAGGGTCTGGGGGCCTTTAGAATGCTCCTGAGGGGCAGTAGAAGGGTCTGGGGACCTTTATAAAGGCCCTGACGTGCATTAGAATGGTCTGTGGGATTTAGAAGTGTCCTGAGGGGCTCTAGAATGGTCTGGGGGCCTTTATAAGGGTCCTGACGGGCTCTAGAAGGGTCTGGGAACCTTTATAAATGCCCTGAGGGGCATTAGAAGGGTCTGAGGGCCTTTAGAATGGTCCTGAGGGGCATTAGAAGGGTCTTGTGGCCTTCATAAGGGTCCTGAAAGGCATTAGAAGGGTCTGAGGGCTTTTAGATGGGTCCTGAGGCAATCTAGAAGGGTCTAGGGGCCTTTACATGGGTCTTGAGAGTCATTAGAAGGGTGTGGAGGCCTTTAGAAAGGCCCTGAGGGGCTCTAGAAGGGTCTGGGGGCTATTAGAAGCGTCCTGAGGGGGTCCAGAAGGGTCTGGGGGCCTTTTTAAAGATCCTCAGGGGGATTATAAGGGTCTCGCGGCCTTTAGAAAGGCCCTGAGTGGCATTAGAAGGGTCTGGGTGCCTTTAGAAATGACCTGAGGGGCATTAGAAGGGTCTGGGGGCCTTTATAATGCTCCTGAGGGGCAGTAGAAGGGTCTGAGGACCTTTATAAGTGTCCTGACGGGCTCTAGAATGGTCTGGGAACCTTTATAAATGCCCTGAGGGGCATTAGAAGGGTCTGAGGGCCTTTAGAAAGGTCCTGAGGGGCATTAGAAGCGTCTTGTGGCCTTCATAAGGGTCCTGAAAGGCATTGGAAGGGTCTGGGGGCTTTTAGATGGGTCCTGAGGCAATCTAGAAGGGTCTAGGGGCCTTTACATGGGTCTTGAGGGTCATTAGAAGGGTGTGGAGTCCTTTAGAAAGGCCCTGAGGGGCTCTAGAAGGGTCTGGGGGCTATTAGAAGCGTCCTAAGGGGGTCCAGAATTTTCTGGGGGCCTTTTTAAAGGCCCTCAGGGGGATTATAAGGGTCTCGCGGCTTTTAGAAAGGCCCTGAGTGGCATCAGAAGGGTCTGGGTGCCTTTAGAAATGACCTGAGGGGCATTAGAAGGGTCTGGGGGCCTTTAGAATGCTCCTGAGGGGCAGGAGAATGGTCTGGGGACCTTTATAAGTGTCCTGACGGGCTCTAGAAGGGTCTGGGAACCTTTATAAATGCCCTGAGGGGCATTAGAAGGGTCTGAGCGCCTTTAGAAAGGTCCTGAGGGGCATTAGAATGGTCTGGTGGCCTTCATAAGGGTCCTGAAAGGCATTAGAAGGGTCTGGGGGCTTTTAGATGGGTCCTGAGGCAATCTAGAAGGGTCTGGGGGCCTTTACATGGGTCTTGAGGGTCATTAGAAGGGTGTGGATGCCTTTAGAAAGGCCCTGAGGGGCTCTAGAAGGGTCTGGGGGCTATTAGAAGTGTCCAGAGGGGATCCAGAAGGGTCTGGGGTCCTTTTTAAAGGCCCTCAGGGGGATTATAAGGGTCTCGCGGCCTTTAGAAAGGCCCTGAGTGGCATTACAGGGGTCTGGGTTCATATAGAAAGGCCCTAAGAGGTTCTAGAAGCGTCTGGTTTACTTTAGAAAGGCCCTGAGGGGCATTAGAAGGGTATGGGTGCCTTTAGAATGGTCCTGAGGGGGTCTAGAAGGGTCTGGAGGCATTTAAAACTGTCCTGAGAGGCTCTAAAATGGTCTGGGTGCCTTTATAAGGGTCCTGAGGGGCATTAGAAAATTCTGGGTGCCCTTATAAAAGCCCTGAGGGGAACTAGCAGGGTCTGGGGGACTTTAGAAGGGTCCTGACGGGGCTCTATAAGGGTCTGGGGGCCTTTAGAAGGGTCTTCAGGGGCTCTAGAAGGGTCTGGGGACCTTTAGAAAGGCCCTGTGGGGCATTAGAAAGGTCTGGGGGCCTTTAGAATGCTCCTGAGGAGCAGGAGAAGGGTCTGGGGACCTTTATAAAGGCCCTGACGGGCATTAGAATGGTCTGCGGGCCTTTAGAAGTGTCCTGAGGGGCTCTAGAATGGTCTGGGGGCCTTTATAAGGGTCCTGACGGGCTCTAGAAGGGTCTGGGAACCTTTATAAATGCCCTGAGGGGTATTAGAAGGGTCTGAGGGCCTTTAGAAAGGTCCTGAGGGGCATTAGAAGGGTCTGGGGGCCTTTAGAAAGGTCCTGAGGGGCATTAGAAGGGTCTGAGGGCCTTTAGAAAGGTCCTGAGGGGCATTAGAAGGGTCTTGTGGCCTTCATAAGGGTCCTGAAAGGCATTAGAAGGGTCTGGGGTCTTTTCGATGGGTCCTGAGGCAATCTAGAAGGGTCTAGGGGCCTTTACATGGGTCTTGAGGGTCATTAGAAGGGTGTGGAGGCCTTTAGAAAGGCCCTGAAAGGCATTAGAAGGGTCTGGGAGCTTTTAGATGGGTCCTTATGCAATCTAGAAGGGTCTGGGTGCCTTTACATGGGTCTTGAGGGTCATTAGAAGGGTGTGGAGGCCTTTAGAAAGGCCCTGAGATGCTCTAGAAGGGTCTGGGGGCTATTAGAAGCGTCCTGAGTGGGTCCAGAAGGGTCTGGGGGCCTTTTTAAAGGCCCTCAGGGGGATTATAAGGGTCTCGCGGCCTTTAGAAAGGCCCTGAGTGGCATTACAAGGGCCTGGGGTCATATATAAAGGCCCTGAGAGGTTCTAGAAGCGTCTGGTTTACTTTAGAAAGGCCCTGAGGGGCATTAGAAAGGTCTGGGTGCCTTTAGAATGGTCCTGAGGGGGTCTAGAAGGGTCTGGAGGCATTTAAAACTGTCCTGAGAGGCTCTAGAAGGGTCTGGGTTTCTTTATAAGGGTCCTGAGGGGCATTAGAAGGGTCTGGGTGCCCTTATAAAAGCCCTGAGGGGAACTAGCAGGGTCTGGGGGACTTTAGAAGGGTCCTGAGGGGCTCTATAAGGGTCTGGGGGCCTTTAGAAGGGTCTTTAGGGGCTCTAGAAGGGTCTGGGGACCTTTAGAAAGGCCCTGAGGGGTATTAGAAGGGTCTGGGGGCCTTTAGAATGCTCCTGAGGGGCAGGAGAAGGGTCTGGGGACCTTTATAAAGGCCCTGACCGGCATTAGAATGGTCTGCGGGCCTTTAGAAGTGTCCTGAGGTGCTCTAGAATGGTCTGGGGGCCTTTATTAGGGTCCTGACGGGCTCTAGAAGGGTCTGGGAACCTTTATAAATGCCCTGAGGGGCATTAGAAGGGTCTGAGGGCCTTTAGAATGGTCCTGAGGGGCATTAGAAGGGTCTTGTGGCCTTCATAAGGGTCCTGAAAGGCATTAGAAGGGTCTGGGGGCTTTTAGATGGGTCCTGAGGCAATCTAGAAGGGTCTAGGGGCCTTTACATGGGTCTTGAGGGTCATTAGAAGGGTGTGGAGGCCTTTAGAAAGGCCCTGAAAGGCATTAGAAGAGTCTGGGGGCTTTTAGATGAGTCCTCAGGCATTGTACAAGGGTCTGGGGTCCTTTACATGGGTCTTGAGGGTCATTAGAAGGGTGTGGAGGCCTTTAGAAAGGCCCTGAGGGGCTCTAGAAGGGTCTGGGGGCTATTAGAAGCGTCCTGAGGGGGTCCAGAATGGTCTGGGGGCCTTTTTAAAGGCCCTCAGGGGGATTATAAGGGTCTCGCGGCCTTTAGAAAGGCCCTGAGTGGCATTAGAAGGGTCTTGGTGCCTTTAGAAATGACCTGAGGGGCATTAGAAGGGTCTGTGGGCCTTTATAATGCTCCTGAGGGGCAGTAGAAGGATCTGGGGACCTTTATAAGTTTCCTGACGGGCTCTAGAAGGGTCTGGGAACCTTTATAAATGCCCTGAAGGGCATTAGAAGGGTCTGAAGGCCTTTAGAAAGGTCCTGAGGGGCATTAGAAGGGTCTTGTGGCCTTCATAAGGGTCCTGAAAGGCATTAGAAGGGTCTGGGGGCCTTTAGAATGCTCCTGAGGGGCAGGAGAAGGGTCTGGGGACCTTTATAAAGGCCCTGACCGGCATTAGAATGGTCTGCGGGCCTTTAGAATTGTCCTGAGGGACTCTAGAATGGTCTGGGGGCCTTTATAAGGGTCCTGACGGGCTCTAGAAGGGTCTGGGAAACTTTATAAATGCCCTGAGGGGCATTAGAAGGGTCTGAGGGCCTTTAGAATGGTCCTGAGGGGCATTAGAAGGGTCTTGTGGCCTTCATAAGGGTCCTGAAAGGCATTAGAAGGGTCTGGGGGCTTTTAGATGGGTCCTGAGGCAATCTAGAAGGGTCTAGGGGCCTTTACATGGGTCTTGAGGGTCATTAGAAGGGTGTGGAGGCCTTTAGAAAGGCCCTGAGGGGCTCTAGAAGGGTCTGGGGTCTATTAGAAGCGTCCTGAGGGGGTCCAGAAGGGTCTGGGGGCCTTTTTAAAGGCCCTCAGGGGGATTATAAGGGTCTCGCGGCCTTTAGAAAGGCCCTGAGTGGCATTAGAAGGGTCTTGGTGCCTTTAGAAATGACCTGAGGGGCATTAGAAGGGTCTGTGGGCCTTTATAATGCTCCTGAGGGGCAGTAGAAGGGTCTGGGGACCTTTATAAGTTTCCTGACGGGCTCTAGAAGGGTCTGGGAACCTTTATAAATGCCCTGAGGGGCATTAGAAGGGTCTGAAGGCCTTTAGAAAGGTCCTGATGGGCATTAGAAGGGTCTTGTGGCCTTCATAAGGGTCCTGAAAGGCATTAGAAGGGTCTGGGGGCCTTTAGAATGCTCCTGAGGGGCAGGAGAAGGGTCTGGGGACCTTTATAAAGGCCCTGACCGGCATTAGAATGGTCTGCGGGCCTTTAGAAGTGTCCTGAGGGGCTCTAGAATGGTCTGGGCGCCTTTATAAGGGTCCTGACGGGCTCTAGAAGGGTCTGGGAACCTTTATAAATGCCCTGAGGGGCATTAGAAGGGTCTGAGGGCCTTTAGAAAGGTCCTGAGGGGCATTAGAAGGGTCTTGTGGCCTTCATAAGGGTCCAGAAAGGCATTAGAAGGGTCTGGGGGCTTTTAGATGGGTCCTGAGGCAATCTAGAAGGGTCTAGGGGCCTTTACATGGGTCTTGAGGGTCATTAGAATGGTGTGGATTCCTTTAGAAAGGCTCTAAAATGCATTAGAAAGGTCTGGGGGCTTTTAGATGGGTCCTGAGGCATTCTAGAAGGGTCTGGGGGCCTTTACATGGGTCTTGAGGGTCATTAGAAAGGTGTGGAGGCCTTTAGAAAGGCGCTGAGGGGCTCTAGAAGGGTCTGGGGGCTATTAGAAGCGTCCTGAGGGGGTCCAGAAGGGTCTGGGGGCATTTTAAAGGCCCTCAGGGGGATTATAAGGGTCTCGCGGCCTTTAGAAAGGCCCTGAGTGGCATTAGAAGGGTCTGGGTGCCTTTAGAAATGACCTGAGGGGCATTAGAAGGGTATGGGGGCCTTTAGAAAGGCCCTGAGGGGCATTAGAAGGGTCTGGGTGCCTTTAGAATGGTCCTGAGGGGGTCTAGAATGGTCTGGACGCATTTAAAACTGTCCTGAGAGGCTCTAGAAGGGTCTGGGTGCCTTTATAAGGGTCCTGAGGGGCATTAGAAGATTCTGGGTGCCCTTATAAAAGCCCTGAGGGGAATTAGCAGGGTCTGGGGGCCTTTAGAATGGTCTTCAGGGTCTCTAGAAGGGTCTGGGGACCCTTAGAATGGCCCTGTGGGGCATTAGAAGGGTCTGGGGGCCTTTAGAATGCTCCTGAGGGGCAGTAGAAGGGTCTGGGGACCTTTATAAAGGCCCTGACGTGCATTAGAATGGTCTGTGGGATTTAGAAGTGTCCTGAGGGGCTCTAGAATGGTCTGGGGGCCTTTATAAGGGTCCTGACGGGCTCTAGAAGGGTCTGGGAACCTTTATAAATGCCCTGAGGGGCATTAGAAGGGTCTGAGGGCCTTTAGAATGGTCCTGAGGGGCATTAGAAGGGTCTTGTGGCCTTCATAAGGGTCCTGAAAGGCATTAGAAGGGTCTGAGGGCTTTTAGATGGGTCCTGAGGCAATCTAGAAGGGTCTAGGCGCCTTTACATGGGTCTTGAGAGTCATTAGAAGGGTGTGGAGGCCTTTAGAAAGGACCTGAAAGGCATTAGAAGGGTCTGGGGGCTTTTGGATGGGTCCTGAGGCAATCTAGAAGGGTCTGGGGGCCTTTACATGGGTCTTGAGGGTCATTAGAAGGGTGTGGAGGCCTTTAGAAAGGCCCTGAGGGGCTCTAGAAGGGTCTGGGGGCTATTAGAAGCGTCCTGAGGGGGTCCAGAAGGGTCTGGGGGCCTTTTTAAAGACCCTCAGGGGGATTATAAGGGTCTCGCGGCCTTTAGAAAGGCCCTGAGTGGCATTAGAAGGGTCTGGGTGCCTTTAGAAATGACCTGAGGGGCATTAGAAGGGTCTGGGGGCCTTTATAATGCTCCTGAGGGGCAGTAGAAGGGTCTGAGGACCTTTATAAGTGTCCTGACGGGCTCTAGAATGGTCTGGGAACCTTTATAAATGCCCTGAGGGGCATTAGAAGGGTCTGAGGGCCTTTAGAAAGGTCCTGAGGGGCATTAGAAGCGTCTTGTGGCCTTCATAAGGGTCCTGAAAGGCATTAGAAGGGTCTGGGGGCTTTTAGATGGGTCCTGAGGCAATCTAGAAGGGTCTAGGGGCCTTTACATGGGTCTTGAGAATCATTAGAAGGGTGTGGAGTCCTTTAGAAAGGCCCTGAGGGGCTCTAGAACGGTCTGGGGGCTATTAGAAGCGTCCTAAGGGGGTCCAGAATTTTCTGGGGGCCTTTTTAAAGGCCCTCAGGGGGATTATAAGGGTCTCGCGGCTTTTAGAAAGGCCCTGAGTGGCATCAGAAGGGTCTGGGTGCCTTTAGAAATGACCTGAGGGGCATTAGAAGGGTCTGGGGGCCTTTAGAATGCTCCTGAGGGGCAGGAGAATGGTCTGGGGACCTTTATAAGTGTCCTGACGGGCTCTAGAAGGGTCTGGGAACCTTTATAAATGCCCTGAGGGGCATTAGAAGGGTCTGAGCGCCTTTAGAAAGGTCCTGAGGGGCATTAGAAGGGTCTGGTGGCCTTCATAAGGGTCCTGAAAGGCATTAGAAGGGTCTGGGGGCTTTTAGATGGGTCCTGAGGCAATCTAGAAGGGTCTGGGGGCCTTTACATGGGTCTTGAGGGTCATTAGAAGGGTGTGGATGCCTTTAGAAAGGCCCTGAGGGGCTCTAGAAGGGTCTGGGGGCTATTAGAAGTGTCCAGAGGGGATCCAGAAGGGTCTGGGGTCCTTTTTAAAGGCCCTCAGGGGGATTATAAGGGTCTCGCGGCCTTTAGAAAGGCCCTGAGTGGCATTACAGGGGTCTGGGTTCATATAGAAAGGCCCTAAGAGGTTCTAGAAGCGTCTGGTTTACTTTAGAAAGGCCCTGAGGGGCATTAGAAGGGTATGGGTGCCTTTAGAATGGTCCTGAGGGGGTCTAGAAGGGTCTGGAGGCATTTAAAACTGTCCTGAGAGGCTCTAAAATGGTCTGGGTGCCTTTATAAGGGTCCTGAGGGGCATTAGAAAATTCTGGGTGCCCTTATAAAAGCCCTGAGGGGAACTAGCAGGGTCTGGGGGACTTTAGAAGGGTCCTGAGGGGCTCTATAAGGGTCTGGGGGCCTTTAGAAGGGTCTTCAGGGGCTCTAGAAGGGTCTGGGGACCTTTAGAAAGGCCCTGTGGGGCATTAGAAAGGTCTGGGGGCCTTTAGAATGCTCCTGAGGAGCAGGAGAAGGGTCTGGGGACCTTTATATAGGCCCTGACGGGCATTAGAATGGTCTGCGGGCCTTTAGAAGTGTCCTGAGGGGCTCTAGAATGGTCTGGGGGCCTTTATAAGGGTCCTGACGGGCTCTAGAAGGGTCTGGGAACCTTTATAAATGCCCTGAGGGGTATTAGAAGGGTCTGAGGGCCTTTAGAAAGGTCCTGAGGGGCATTAGAAGGGTCTGGGGGCCTTTAGAAAGGTCCTGAGGGGCATTAGAAGGGTCTGAGGGCCTTTAGAAAGGTCCTGAGGGGCATTAGAAAGGTCTTGTGGCCTTCATAAGGGTCCTGAAAGGCATTAGAAGGGTCTGGGGTCTATTCGATGGGTCCTGAGGCAATCTAGAAGGGTCTAGGGGCCTTTACATGGGTCTTGAGGGTCATTAGAAGGGTGTGGAGGCCTTTAGAAAGGCCCTGAAAGGCATTAGAAGGGTCTGGGAGCTTTTAGATGGGTCCTTATGCAATCTAGAAGGGTCTGGGTGCCTTTACATGGGTCTTGAGGGTCATTAGAAGGGTGTGGAGGCCTTTAGAAAGGCCCTGAGATGCTCTAGAAGGGTCTGGGGGCTATTAGAAGCGTCCTGAGGGGGTCCAGAAGGGTCTGGGGGCCTTTTTAAAGGCCCTCAGGGGGATTATAAGGGTCTCGCGGCCTTTAGAAAGGCCCTGAGTGGCATTACAAGGGCCTGGGGTCATATATAAAGGCCCTGAGAGGTTCTAGAAGCGTCTGGTTTACTTTAGAAAGGCCCTGAGGGGCATTAGAAAGGTCTGGGTGCCTTTAGAATGGTCCTGAGGGGGTCTAGAAGGGTCTGGAGGCATTTAAACCTGTCCTGAGAGGCTCTAGACGGGTCTGGGGGCCTTTATAAGTGTCCTGAGGGGCATTAGAAGATTCTGGGTGCCCTTATAAAAGCCCTGAGGGGAACTAGCAGGGTCTGGGGGACTTTAGAAGGGTCCTGAGGGGCTCTATAAGGGTCTGGGGGCCTTTAGAAGGGTCTTTAGGGGCTCTAGAAGGGTCTGGGGACCTTTAGAAAGGCCCTGAGGGGTATTAGAAGGGTCTGGGGGCCTTTAGAATGCTCCTGAGGGGCAGGAGAAGGGTCTGGGGACCTTTATAAAGGCCCTGACCGGCATTAGAATGGTCTGCGGGCCTTTAGAAGTGTCCTGAGGTGCTCTAGAATGGTCTGGGGGCCTTTATTAGGGTCCTGACGGGCTCTAGAAGGGTCTGGGAACCTTTATAAGGGTCCTGACGGGCTCTAGAAGGGTCTGAGGGCCTTTAGAAAGGTCCTGAGGGGCATTAGAAGGGTCTGAGGGCCTTTAGAAAGGTCCTGAGGGGCTTTAGAAGGGTCTTGTGGACTTCATAAGGGTCCTGAAAGGCATTAGAAGGGTCTGGGGGCTTTTAGATGAGTCCTGGGGCAATCTAGAAGGGTCTAGGGGCCTTTACATGGGTCTTGAGGGTCATTAGAAGGGTGTGGAGGCCTTTAGAAAAACCCTGAAAGGCATTAGAAGGGTCTGGGGGCTTTTAGATGGGTCCTGAGGCAATCTAGAAGGGTCTGGGGGCCTTTACATGGGTCTTGAGGGTCATTAGAAGGGTGTGGAGGCCTTTAGAAAGGCCCTGAGGGGCTCTAGAAATGTCTGGGGGCTATTAGAAGCGTCCTGAGGGGGTCCAGAAGGGTCTGGGGGCCTTTTTAAAGGCCCTCAGGGGGATTATAAGGGTCTCGCGGCCTTTAGAAAGGCCCTGAGTGGCATTACATGGGCCTGGGGTCATATAGAAAGGCCCTGAGAGGTTCTAGAAGCGTCTGGTTTACTTTAGAAAAGTCCTGAGGGGCATTAGAAGGGTATGGGTGCCTTTAGAATGGTCCTGAGGGGGTCTAGAAGGGTCTGGAGGCATTTAAAACTGTCCTGAGAGGCTCTAGACGGGTCTGGGGGCCTTTATAAGGCTCCTGAGGGGCATTAGAAGATTCTGGGTGCCCTTATAAAAGCCCTGAGGGGAATTAGCAGGGTCTGGGGGACTTTAGAAGGGTCCTGAGGGGCTCTTGAAGGGTCTGGGAGCCTTTAGAAAGGTCTTGAGGGGCTCTAGAAGGGTCTGGGGACCTTTAGAAAGGCCCTGTGTGGCATTAGAAGGGTCTGGGGGCCTTTAGAATGCTCCTGAGGGGCAGGAGAAGGGTCTGGGGACCTTTAAAAAGGCCCTGACGGGTATTAGAATGGTCTGCGGGCCTTTAGAATTGTCCTGAGGGGCTCTAGAATGGTCTGGGGGCCTTTATAAGGGTCCTGACGGGCTCTAGAAGGGTCTGGGAACCTTTATAAATGCCCTGAGGGGCATTAGAAGGGTCTGAAGGCCTTTAGAAAGGTCCTGAGGGGCATTAGAAGGGTCTTGTGGTCTTCATAAGGGTCCTGAAAGGCATTAGAAGGGTCTGGGGGCCTTTAGAATGCTCCTGAGGTGCAGGAGAAGGGTCTGGGGACCTTTATAAAGGCCCTGACCGGCATTAGAATGGTCTGCGGGCCTTTAGAATTGTCCTGAGGGACTCTAGAATGGTCTGGGGGCCTTTATAAGTGTCCTGACGGGCTCTAGAAGGGTCTGGGAACCTTTAAAAATGCCCTGAGGGGCATTAGAAGGGTCTGAGGGCCTTTAGAAAGGTCCTGAGGGTCATTAGAAGGGTCTTGTGGCCTTCATAAGGGTCCTGAAAGGCATTAGAAGGGTCTGGGGGCTTTTAGATGGGTCCTGAGGCAATCTAGAAGGGTCTAGGGGCCTTTACATGGGTCTTGAGGGTCATTAGAAGGGTGTGGAGGCCTTTAGAAAGGCCCTGAAAGGCATTAGAAGGGTCTGGGGGCTTTTAGATGGGTCCTGAGGCATTCTAGAAGGGTCTGGGGGCCTTTACATGGGTCTTGAGGGTCATTAGAAGGGTGTGGAGGCCTTTAGAAAGGCGCTGAGGGGCTCTAGAAAGGTCTGGGGGCTATTAGAAGCGTCCTGAGGGTGTCCAGAAGGGTCTGGGGGCATTTTAAAGGCCCTCAGGGGGATTATAAGGGTCTCGCGGCCTTTAGAAAGGCCCTGAGTGGCATTAGAAGGGTCTGGGTGCCTTTAGAAATGACCTGAGGGGCATTAGAAGGGTATGGGGGCCTTTAGAAAGGCCCTGAGGGGCATTAGAAGGGTATGGGGGCCTTTAGAATGGTCCTGAGGGGGTCTAGAATGGTCTGGAGGCATTTAAAACTGTCCTGAGAGGCTCTAGAAGGGTCTGGGTGCCTTTATAAGGGTCCTGAGGGGCATTAGAAGATTCTGGGTGCCCTTATAAAAGCCCTGAGGGGAACTAGCAGGGTCTGGGGGACTTTAGAAGGGTCCTCAGGGGCTCTATAAGGGTCTGGGGGCCTTTAGAAGGGTCTTCAGGGGCTCAAGAAGGGTCTGGGGACCTTTAGAAAGACCCTGTGGGGCATTAGAAAGGTCTGGGGGCCTTTAGAATGCTCCTGAGGGGCAGGAGAAGGGTCTGGGGACCTTTATAAAGGCCCTGACGGGCATTAGAATGGTCTGCGGGCCTTTAGAAGTGTCCTGAGGGGCTCTAGAATGGTCTGGGGGCCTTTATAAGGGTCCTGACGGGCTCTAGAAGGGTCTGGGAACCTTTATAAATGCCCTGAGTGTTATTAGAAGGGTCTGAAGGCCTTTAGAAAGGTCCTGAGGGGCATTAGAAGGGTCTGGTGGCCTTTAGAAAGGTCCTGAGGGGCATTCGAAGGGTCTGAGGGCATTTAGGAAGGTCCTGAGGGGCATTAGAAGGGTCTTGTGGCCTTCATAAGGGTCCTGAAAGGCATTAGAAGGGTCTGGGGGCTATACGATGGGTCCTGAGGCAATCTAGAAGGGTCTAGGGGCCTTTACATGGGGCTTGAGGGTCATTAGAAGGGTGTGGAGGCCTTTAGAAAGGCCCTGAAAGGCATTAGAAGGGTCTGGGGGCTTTTAGATGGGTCCTGATGCAATCTAGAAGGGTCTGGGGGCTTTACATGGGTCTTGAGAGTCATTAGAAGGGTGTGGAGGCCTTTAGAAAGGCCCTGAGGGGCTCTAGAAGGGTCTGGGGGCTATTAGAAGTGTCCTGAGGGGGTCCAGAAGGGTCTGGGGGCCTTTTTAAAGGCCCTCAGGGGGATTATAAGGGTCTCACGGCCTTTAGAAAGGCCCTGAGTGGCATTAGAAGGGTCTGGGTGCCTTTAGAAATGACCTGAGGGGCATTAGAAGGGTCTTGGGGCCTTTATAATTCTCCTGAGGGGCAGTAGAAGGGTCTGGGGACGTTTATAAGTGTCCTGACGGGCTCTAGAATGGTCTGGGAACATTTATAAATGCCCTGAGGGGCATTAGAAGGGTCTGAGTGCCTTTAGAAAGGTCCTGAGGGGCATTAGAAGGGTCTTGTGGCCTTCATAAGGGTCCTGAAAGGCATTAGAAGGGTCTTGGGGCTTTTAGATGGGTCCTGAGGCAATCTAGAAGGGTCTAGGGGCCTTCACATGGGTCTTGAGGGTCATTAGAAGGGTGTGTAGGCCTTTAGAAAGGCCCTGAAAGGCATTAGAAGGGTCTGGGGGCTTTTAGATGGGTCCTGAGGCATTCTAGAAGGTTCTGGGGGCCTTTACATGGGTCTTGAGGGTCATTAGAAGGGTGTGGAGGCCTTTAGAAAGGCCCTGAGGGGCTCTAGAAGGGTCTGGGGGCTATTAGAAGCGTCCTGAGGGGGTCCAGAAGGGTCTGGGGGCCTTTTTAAAGGCCCTCAGGGGGATTATAATGGTCTCGCGGCCTTTAGAAAGGCCCTGAGTGGCATTAGAAGGTTCTGGGTGCCTTTAGAAATGACCTGAGGGGCATTAGAAGGGTCTGAGGGCCTTTAGAAAGGTCCTGACGGGCTCTAGAAGGGTCTGGGAACCTTTATAAATGCCCTGAGGGGCATTTGAAGGGTCTGAGGGCATTTAGAAAGGTCCTGAGGGGCATTAGAAGGGTCTTGTGGCCTTCATAAGGGTCCTGAAAGGCATTAGAAGGGTCTGGGGGCTTTTAGATGGGTCCTGAGTCAATCTAGAAGGGTCTGGGGGCCTTTACATGGGTCTTGAGGGTCATTAGAAGGGTATGGATGCCTTTAGAAAGGCCCTGAAGAGCTCTAGAAGGGTCTGGGGGCTATTAGAAGCGTCCTGAGGGGGTCCAGAAGGGTCTGGGGGCCTTTTTAAAGGCCCTCAGGGGGATTATAAGAGTCTCGCGGCCTTTAGAAAGGCCCTGAGTGGCATTACACAGGCCTGGGGACATATAGAAAGGCCCTGAGAGGTTCTAGAAGTGTCTGGGGTACTTTAGAAAGGCCCTGAGGGGCATTAGAAGGGTCTGGGGGCCTTTAGAATGGTCCTGAGGGGGTCTAGAAGGGTCTGGAGGCATTTAAACCTGTCCTGAGAGGCTCTAGACGGGTCTGGGGGCCTTTATAAGGGTCCTGAGGGATATTAGAAGATTCTGGGTGCCCTTATAAAAGCCCTGAGGGGAACTAGCAGGGTCTGGGGGACTTTAGAAGGGTCCTGAGGGGCTCTATAAGGGTCTGGGGGCCTTTAGAAGGGACTTGAGGGGCTCTAGAAGGGTCTGGGGACCTTTAGAAAGGCCCTGAGGGGTATTAGAAAGGTCTGGGGGCCTTTAGAATGCTCCTGAGGGGCAGGAGAAGGGTCTGGGGACCTTTATAAAGGCCCTGACGGGCATTAGAATGGTCTGCGGGCCTTTAGAAGTGTCCTGAGGTGCTCTAGAATGGTCTGGGGGCCTTTATTAGGGTCCTGACGGGCTCTAGAAGGGTCTGGGAACCTTTATAAATGCCCTGAGGGGCATTAGAAGGGTCTGAGGGCCTTTAGAAAGGTCCTGAGGGGCATTAGAAGGGTCTGAGGGCCTTTAGAAAGGTCCTGAGTGGCATTAGAAGGGTCTGAGGGCCTTTAGAAAGGTCCTGAGGGGCATTAGAAGGGTCTGGGGGCTTTTAGATGGGTCCAGATGCAATCTAGAAGGGTCTGGGGGCTTTACATGGGTCTTGAGGGTCATTAGAAGGGTGTGGAGGCCTTTAGAAAGGCCCTGAGGGGCTCTAGAAGGGTCTGGGGGCTATTAGAAGCGTCCTGAGGGGGTCCAGAAGGGTCTGGGGGCCTTTTTAAAGGCCCTCAGGGGGATTATAAGGGTCTCGCGGCCTTTAGAAAGGCCCTGAGTGGCATTAGAAGGGTCTGGGTGCCTTTAGAAATGACCTGAGGGGCATTAGAAGGGTCTTGCGGCCCTTACAATGCTCCTGAGGGGCAGTAGAAGGGTCTGGGGACCTTTATAAGTGTCCTGACGGGCTCTAGAATGGTCTGGGAACCTTTATAAATGCCCTGAGGGGCATTAGAAGGGTCTGAGTGCCTTTAGAAAGGTCCTGAGGGGCATTAGAAGGGTCTTGTGGCCTTCATAAGGGTCCTGAAAGGCATTAGAAGGGTCTTGGGGCTTTTAGATGGGTCCTGAGGCAATCTAGAAGGGTCTAGGGGCCTTTACATGGGTCTTGAGGGTCATTAGAAGGGTGTGGAGGCCTTTAGAAAGGCACTGAAAGGCATTAGAAGGGTCTGGGGGCTTTTAGATGGGTCCTGAGGCATTCTAGAAGGGTCTGGGGGCCTTTACATGGGTCTTGAGGGTCATTAGAAGGGTGTGGAGGCCTTTAGAAAGGCCCTGAGGGGCTCTAGAAGGGTCTGGGGGCTATTAGAAGCGTCCTGAGGGGGTCCAGAATGGTCTGGGGGCCTTTTTAAAGGCCCTCAGGGGGATTATAAGGGTCTCGCGGCTTTTAGAAAGGCCCTGAGTGGCATTAGAAGGGTCTGGGTGCCTTTATAAATGCCCTGAGGGGCATTAGAAGGGTCTGGGGGCCTTTAGAATGCTCCTGAGGGGCAGTAGAAGGGTCTGGGGACCTTTATAAGTGTCCTGACGGGCTCTAGAAGGGTCTGGGAACCTTTATAAATGCCCTGAGGGGCATTTGAAGGGTCTGAGGGCATTTAGAAAGGTCCTGAGGGGCATTAGAAGGGTCTGGGGGCCTTTAGAATGGTCCTGAGGGGGTCTAGAAGGGTCTGGAGGCATTTAAAACTGTCCTGAGAGGCTCTAGAGGGGTCTGGGTGCCTTTATAAGCGTCCTGAGGGGCATTAGAAGGGTCTGGGTGCCCTTATAAAAGCCCTGAGGGGAATTAGCAGGGTCTGGGGAACTTTAGAAGGGTCCTGAGGGGCTCTATAAGGGTCTGGGGGCCTTTAGATGGGTCTTCAGGGGCTCTAGAAGGGTCTGGGGACCTGTAGAAAGGCCCTGTGGGGCATTAGAAGGGTCTGGGGGCCATTAGAATGCTCCTGAGGGGCAGTAGAGGGGTCTGGGGACCTTTATAAGGGTCCTGACGGGCTCTAGAATGGTCTGGGAACCTTTATAAATGCCCTGAGGGGCATTAGAAACGTCTGAGGGCCTTTAGAAAGGTCCTGAGGGGCATTACAAGGGTCTTGTGGCCTTAATAAGGGTCCTGAAATGCATTAGAAGGGTCTGGTGGCTTTTAGATGGGTCCTGAGGCAATCTAGAAGGGTCTAGGGGCCTTTAAATGGGGCTTGAGGGTCATTAGAAGAGTGTGGAGGTCTTTAGAAGGGTCCTGAGGGGCATTAGAAGGGTATGGGGCTTTTAGATGGGTCCTGAGGCAATCTAGAAGGGTCTGGGGGCCTTTACATGGGTCTTGAGGGTCATTAGAAGGGTGTGGAGGCCTTTAGTAAGGCCCTGAGGGGCTCTAGAAGGGTCTGGGGGCTATTAGAAGCGTCCTGAGGTGGTCCAGAAGGGTCTGGGGCCTTTTTAAAGGCCCTCAGGGGGATGATAAGGGTCTCGCGGCCTTTAGATAGGCCCTGAGTGGCATTACAAGGGTCTGGGTTCCTTTAGAAATGACCTGAGGGGCATTAGAAGGGTATGGGGGCCTTTAGAAAGGCCCTGAGGGGCATTAGAAGGGTCTGGGGGCCTTTAGAATGGTCCTGAGGGGGTCTAGAAGGGTCTGGAGGCATTTAAAACTGTCCTGAGAGGCTCTAGAAGGGTCTGGGTGCCTTTATAAGGGTCCTGAGGGGCATTAGAAGATTCTGGGTGCCCTTATAAAAGCCCTGAGGGGAACTAGCAGGGTCTGGGGGACTTTAGAAGGGTCCTGAGGGGCTCTATAAGGGTCTGGGGGCCTTTAGAAGGGTCTTCAGGGGCTCTAGAAGGGTCTGGGGACCTTTAGAAAGGCCCTGTGGGGCATTAGAAGGGTCTGGGGGCCTTTAGAATGCTCCTGAGGGGCAGTAGAAGGGTCTGGGAACCTTTATAAATGCCCTGACGGGCATTAGAATGGTCTGCGGGCCTTTAGAAGTGTCCTGAGGGGCTCTAGAATGGTCTGGGGGCCTTTATAAGGATCCTGACGGGCTCTAGAAGGGTCTGGGAACCTTTATAAATGCCCTGAGGGGCATTAGAAGGGTCTTAGGTCCTTTTGAAAGGTCCTGAGGGGCATTACAAGGGACTTGTGGCATTCATAATGGTCCTGAAAGGCATTAGAAGGGTCTGGAGGCTTTTAGATGGGTCCTGAGGCAATCTAGAAGGGTCTAGGGGCCTTTACATGGGTCTTTAGGGTCATTAGAAGGGTGTGGAGGCCTTTAGAAAGGCCCTGAAAGGCATTAGAAGGGTCTGAGGGCTTTTAGATGGGTCCTGAGGCATTCTAGAATGGTCTGGGGGCCTTTACATGGGTCTTGAGGGTCATTAGAAGGGTGTGGAGGCCTTTAGAAAGGCCCTGAAGGGCTCTAGAAGGGTCTGGGGGCTATTAGAAGCGTCCTTAGGGGGTCCAGAAGGGTCTGGGGGCCTTTTTAAAGGCTTTCAGGGGGATTATAAGGGTCTCGCGGCCTTTAGAAAGGCCCTGAGTGGCATTAGAAGGGTCTGGGTGCCTTTAGAAATGACCTTAGAGGCATTAGAAGGGTATGGGGGCCTTTAGAAAGGCCCTGAGGGGCATTAGAAGGGTCTGGGGGCCTTTAGAATGGTCCTGAGCGGGTCTAGAAGGGTCTGGAGGCATTTAAAACTGTCCTGAGAGGCTCTTGAAGGGTCTGGGTGCGTTTATAAGTGTCCTGAGGGGCATTAGAAGATTCTGGGTGCCCTTATAAAAGACCTGAGGGGAACTAGCAGGGTCTGGGGGACTTTAGAAGGGTCCTGAGGGGCTCTAGAAGGGTCTGGGGGCCTTTAGAAGGGTCTTCAGGGGCCTTAGAAGGGTCTGGGGACCTTTAGAAAGGCCCTGTGGGGCATTAGAAGGGTCTGGGGGCCTTTAGAATGCTCCTGAGGGGCAGTAGAAGAGTCTGGGGACCTTTATAAAGGCCCTGACCGGCATTAGAATGGTTTGCGGGCCTTTAGAAGTGTCCTGAGGGGCTCTAGAATGGTCTGGGGGCCTTTATAAGGGTCCTGACGGGCTCTAGAAGGGTCTGGGAACCTTTATAAATGCCCTGAGGGGCATTACAAGGGTCAGAGGGCCTTTAGAAAGGTCCTGAGGGGCATTAGAAGGGTCTTGTGGCCTTCATAAGGGTCCTGAAAGGCATTAGAAGGGTCTGGGGGCTTTTAGATGTGTCCTGAGGCAATCTAGAAGGGTCTAGGGGCCTTTACATGGGTCTTGAGGGTCATTAGAAGGGTGTGGAGGCCTTTAGAAAGGCCCTGAAAGGCATTAGAAGGGTCTGGGGGCTTTTAGATGGGTCCTGAGGCATTCTAGAAGGGTCTGGGGGCCTTTACATGGGTCTTGAGGGTCATTAGAAGGGTGTGGAGGCCTTTAGAAAGGGGCTGAGGGGCTCTAGAAAGGTCTGGGGGCTATTAGAAGCGTCCTGAGGGGGTCCAGAAGGGTCTGGGGGCATTTTAAAGGCCCCCAGGGGGATTATAAGGGTCTCGCGGCCTTTAGAAAGGCCCTGAGTAGCATTAGAAGGGTCTGGGTGCCTTTAGAAATGACCTGAGGGGCATTAGAAGGGTATGGGGGCCTTTAGAAAGGCCCTGAGGGGCATTAGAAGGGTCTGGGTGCCTTTAGAATGGTCCTGAGGGGGTCTAGAATGGTCTGGACGCATTTAAAACTGTCCTGAGAGGCTCTAGACGGGGCTGGGTGGCTTTATAAGGGTCCTGAGGGGCATTAGAAGATTCTGGGTGCCCTTATAAAAGCCCTGAGGGGAATTAGCAGGGTCTGGGGGATTTTAGAAGGGTCCTGAGGGGCTCTATAAGGGTCTGGGGGCCTTTAGAATGGTCTTCAGGGGCTCTAGAAGGGTCTGGGGACCTTTAGAATGGCCCTGTGAGGTATTAGAAGTGTCTGGGGGCCTTTAGAATGCTCCTGAGGGGCAGTAGAAGGGTCTGGGGACCTTTATAAAGGCCCTGACGGGCATTAAAATGGTCTGCGGGATTTAGAAGTGTCCTGAGGGGCTCTAGAATGGTCTGGGGGCCTTTATAAGGGTCCTGACGGGCTCTAGAAGGGTCTGGGAACCTTTATAAATGCCCTGAGGGGCATTAGAAGGGTCAGAGGGCCTTTAGAAAGGTCCTGAGGGGCATTAGAAGGGTCTTGTGGCCTTCATAAGGGTCCTGAAAGGCATTAGAAGGGTCTGAGGGCTTTTAGATGGGTCCTGAGGCAATCTAGAAGGGTCTAGGGGCCTTTACATGGGTCTTGAGAGTCATTAGAAGGGTGTGGAGGCCTTTAGAAAGGCCCTGAAATGCATTAGAAGGGTCTGGGGGCTTTTGGATGGGTCCTGAGGCAATCTAGAAGGGTCTGGGGGCCTTTACATGGGTCTTGAGGGTCATTAGAAGGGTGTGGAGGCCTTTAGAAAGGCCCTGAGGGGCTCTAGAAGGGTCTGGGGTCTATTAGAAGAGTCCTGAGGGGGTCCAGAATGGTCTGGGGGCCTTTTTAAAGGCCCTCAGATGGATTATAAGGGTCTAGCGGCCTTTAGAAAGGCCCTGAGTGGCATTAGAAGGGTCTGGGTGCCTTTAGAAATGACCTGAGGGGCATTAGAAGGGTATGGGTGCCTTTAGAAAGGCCCTGAGGGGCATTAGAAGGGTCTGGGGGCCTTTAGAATGGTCCTGAGGGGGTCTAGAAGGGTCTGGAGGCATTTAAAACTGTCCTGAGAGGCTCTAGAAGGGTCTGGGTGCCTTTATAAGGGTCCTGAGGGGCATTAGAAGGGTCTTGTGGCCCTTATAAAAGCCCTGAGGGGAATTAGCAGGGTCTGGGGGACTTTAGAAGGGTCCTGAGGGGCTCTATAAGGGTCTGGGGGCCTTTAGAAGGGTCTTCAGGGGCTCTAGAAGGGTCTGGGGACCTTTAGAAAGGCCGTGTGGGATATTAGAAGGGTCTGGGGGCCTTTAGAATGCTCCTGAGGGGCAGTAGAAGGGTCTGGGGACCTTTATAAAGGCCCTGACGGGCATTAGAATGGTCTGCGGGATTTATAAGTGTCCTGAGGGGCTCTAGAATGGTCTGGGGGCCATTATAAGGGTCCTGACGGGCTCTAGAAGGGTCTGGGAACCTTTATAAATGCCCTGAGGGGCATTAGAAGGGTCTGAGGGCCTTTAGAAAGGTCCTGAGGGGCATTAGAAGGGTCTTGTGGCCTTCATAAGGGTCCTGAAAGGTATTAGAAGGGTCTGAGGGCTTTTAGATGGGTCCTGAGGCAATCTAGAAGGGTCTAGGGGCCTTTACATGGGTCTTGAGAGTCATTAGAAGGGTGTGGAGGCCTTTAGAAAGGCCCTGAAAGGCATTAGAAGGGTCTGGGGGCTTTTGGATGGGTCCTGAGGCAATCTAGAAGGTTCTGGGGGCCTTTACATGGGTCTTGAGGGTCATTAGATGGGTGTGGAGGCCTTTAGAAAGGCCCTGAGGGGCTCTAGAAGGGTCTGGGGTCTATTAGAAGCGTCCTGAGGAGGTCCAGAAGGGTCTGGGGGCCTTTTTAGATGCCCTCAGGGGGATTATAATGGTCTCGCAGCCTTTAGAAAGGTCCTGAGTGGCATTAGAATGTTCTGGGTGCCTTTAGAAATGTCCTGAGGGGCTCTTGAAGGGTCTGGGGGCCTTTAGAAAAGTCCTGAGGGGCATTAGAAGGGTATGGGTGCCTTTAGAAAGGCCCTGAGGGGCATTACAAGGGTCTGTGGTCATATAGAAAGGCCCTGAGAGGTTCTAGAAGTGTCTGGGGTACTTTAGAAAGGCCCTGAGGGGCATTAGAAGGGTCTGGGGTCCTTTAGAAGGGTCCTGAGCGGCATTAGAAGGGTCTGGGGGCTTTTAGAATGGTCCTGAGGGGGTCTAGAAGGGTCTGGAGGCATTTAAAACTGTCCTGAGAGGCTCTAGAGGGGTCTGGGTGCCTTTATAAGGGTCCTAAGGGGCATTAGAAGGGTCTTGTGGCCCTTATAAAAGCCCTGAGGGGAATTAGCAGGGTCTGGGGGACTTTAGTAGGGTCCTGAGGGGCACTATAAGGGTCTGGGGGACCTTTAGAAAGGACCTGTGGGGCATTAGAAGGGTCTGGGTGCCTTTTGAATGCTCCTGAGGGGCAGTAGAAGGGTCTGGGGACCTTTATAAAGGCCCTGACGGGCATTAGAATGGTCTGCGGGCCTTTAGAAGTGTCCTGAGGGGCTCTAGAATGGTCTGGGGGCATTTATAAGGGTCCTGACGGGCTCTAGAAGGGTCTGGGAACCTTTATAAATGCCCTGAGGGGCATTAGAAGGGTCTGAGGGCCTTTAGAAAGGTCCTGAGGGGCATTAGAAGGGTCTTGTGGCCTTCATAAGGGTCCTGAAAGGCATTAGAAGGGTCTGGGGTCTTTTAGATGGGTCCTGAGGAAATCTAGAAGGGTCTGGGGGCCTTTACATGGGTCTTGAGGCTCATTAGAAGGGTGTGGAGGCCTTTAGAAAGGCCCTGAAAGGCATTAGAAGGGTCTGGGGCCTTTTAGATGGGTCCTGATGCAATCTAGAAGTGTCTGGGGGCATTTACATGGGTCTTGAGGGTCATTAGAAGGGTGTGGAGGCCTTTAGAAAGGCCCTGAGGGGCTCTAGAAAGGTCTGGGGGCTATTAGAAGCGTCCTGAGGGGGTCCAGAAGGGTCTGGGGGCCTTTTTAAAGGTCCTCAGGGGGATTATAAGGGTCTCGCAGCCTTTAGAAAGGCCCTGAGTGGCATTAGAAGGGTCTGGGTGCCTTTAGAAATGTCCTGAGGGGCATTAGAAGGGTATGGGGGCCTTTAGAAAGGCCCTGAGGGGCATTACAAGGGTCTGGGGTCATATAGAAAGGGCCTGAGAGGTTCTAGAAGTGTCTGGGGTAATTTAGAAAGGCCCTGTGGCGCATTAGAAGGGTCTGGGGGCCTTTAGAAGGGTCCTGAGGGGCATTAGAAGGGTCTGGGGGCCTTTAGAAGGGTCCTGAGGGGCATTAGAAGGGTCTGGGGGCCTTTAGAATGGTCCTGAGGGGGTCTAGAAGGGTCTGGAGGCTTTTAAAACTGTCCTGAGAGGCTCTAGAAGGGTCTGGGTGCCTTTATAAGGGTCCTGAGGGGAATTAGAAGGGTCTTGTGGCCCTTATAAAAGCCCTGAGGGGAATAAGCAGGGTCTGGGGGACTTTAGAAGGGTCCTGAGGGGCTCTATAAGGGTCTGGGGGCCTTTAGAAGGGTCTTCAGGGGCTCTAGAAGGGTCTGGGGACCTTTAGAAAGGCCGTGTGGGGCATTAGAAGGGTCTGGGGACCTTTAGAATGCTCCTGAGGGGCAGTAGAAGGGTCTGGGGACCTTTATAAAGGCCCTGACGGGCATTAGAATGGTCTGCGGGATTTAGAAGTGTCCTGAGGGGCTCTAGAATGGTCTGGGGGCCTTTATAAGGGTCCTGACGGGCTCTAGAAGGGTCTGGGAACCTTTATAAATGCCCTGAGGGGCATTAGAAGGGTCTGAGGGCCTTTAGAAAGGTCCTGAGGGGCATTAGAAGGGTCTTGTGGCCTTCATAAGGGTCCTGAAAGGCATTAGAAGGGTCTGAGGGCTTTTAGATGGGTCCTGAGGCAATCTAGAAGGGTCTAGGGGCCTTTACATGGGTCTTGAGAGTCATTAGAAGGGTGTGGAGGCCTTTAGAAAGGCCCTGAAATGCATTAGAAGGGTCTGGGGGCTTTTGGATGGGTCCTGAGGCAATCTAGAAGGGTCTGGGGGCCTTTACATGGGTCTTGAGGGTCATTAGAAGGGTGTGGAGGCCTTTAGAAAGGCCCTGAGGGGCTCTAGAAGCGTCTGGGGTCTATTAGAAGCGTCCTGAGGGGGTCCAGAAGGGTCTGGGGGCCTTTTTAAAGGTCCTCAGGGGGATTATAAGGGTCTCGCAGCCTTTAAAAAGGTCCTGAGTGGCATTAGAAGGTTCTGGGTGCATTTAGAAATGTCCTGAGGGGCTCTTGAAGGGTCTGGGGGCCTTTAGAAATGTCCTGAGGGGCATTAGAAGGGTATGGGGGCCTTTAGAAAGGCCCTGAGGGGCATTAAAAGGGTCTGGGTTCATATAGAAAGGCCCTGAGAGGTTCTAGAAGTGTCTGGGGTACTTTAGAAAGGCCCTGAGGGGCATTAGAAGGGTCTGGGGGCCTTTAGAAGGGTCCTGAGCGGCATTAGAAGGGTCTGGGGGCTTTTAGAATGGTCCTGAGGGGGTCTAGAAGGGTCTGGAGGCATTTAAAACTGTCCTGAGAGGCTCTAGAGGGGTCTGGGTGCCTTTATAAGGGTCCTGAGGGGCATTAGAAGGGTCTTGTGGCCCTTATAAAAGCCCTGAGGGGAATTAGCAGGGTCTGGGGGACTTTAGAAGGGTCCTGAGCGGCTCTATAAGGGTCTGGGGGACCTTTAGAAAGGCCCTGTGGGGCATTAGAAGGGTCTGGGTGCCTTTAGAATGCTCCTGAGGGGCAGTAGAAGGGTCTGGGGACCTTTATAAAGGACCTGACGGGCATTAGAATGGTCTGCGGGCCTTTAGAAGTGACCTGAGGGGCTCTAGAATGGTCTGGGGGCCTTTATAAGGGTCCTGACGGGCTCTAGAAGGGTCTGGGAACCTTTATAAATGCCCTGAGGGGCATTAGAAGGGTCTGAGGGCCTTTAGAAAGGTCCTGAGGGGCATTAGAAGGGTCGTGTGACCTTCATAAGGGTCCTGAAAGGCATTAGAAGGGTCTGGGGTCTTTTAGATGGGTCCTGAGGCAATCTAGAAGGGTCTGGGGGCCTTTACATGGGTCTTGAGAGTCATTAGAAGGGTGTGGAGGCCTTTAGAAAGGCCCTGAGGGGCTCTAGAAGGGTCTGGGGGCTATTAGAAGCGTCCTGAGGGGGTCCAGAAGGGTCTGGGGGCATTTTAAAGGCGCTCAGGGGGATTATAAGGGTCTCGCGGCCTTTAGAAAGGCCCTGAGTGGCATTAGAAGGGTCTGGGTACCTTTAGAAATGACCTGAGGGGCATTAGAAGGGTATGGGGGCCTTTAGAAAGGCCCTGAGGGGCATTAGAAGGGTCTGGGTGCCTTTAGAATGGTCCTGAGGGGGTCTAGAAGGGTCTGGACGCATTTAAAACTGTCCTGAGAGGCTCTAGAATGGTCTGGGTGGCTTTATAAGGGTCCTGAGGGGCATTAGAAGAATCTGGGTGCCCTTATAAAAGCCCTGAGGGGAATAAGCAGGGTCTGGGGGACTTTAGAAGGGTCCTGAGGGGCTCTATAAGGGTCTGGGGGCCTTTAGAATGGTCTTCAGGGGCTCTAGAAGGGTCTGGGGACCTTTAGAATGGCCCTGTGGGGCATTAGAAGGGTCTGGGGACCTCTAGAATGTTCCTGAGGGGCATTAGAAGGGTCTGGGGACCTTTATAAAGGCCCTGACGGGCATTAGAATGGTCTGCGGGCCTTTAGAAGTGTCCTGAGGGGCTCTAGAATGGTCTGGGGGCCTTTATAAGGGTCCTGACGGGCTCTAGAAGGGTCTGGGAACCTTTATAAATGCCCTGAGGGGCATTAGAAGGGTCTGAGGGCCTTTAGAAAGGTCCTGAGGGGCATTAGAAGGGTCTTGTGACCTTCATAAGGGTCCTGAAAGGCATTAGAAGGGTCTGGGGTCTTTTAGATGGGTCCTGAGGCAATCTAGAAGGGTCTGGGGGCCTTTACATGGGTCTTGAGAGTCATTAGAAGGGTGTGGAGGCCTTTAGAAAGGCCCTGAAAGGCATTAGAAGGGTCTGGGGGCTTTTGGATGGGTCCTGAGGCAATCTAGAAGGGTCTGGGGGCCTTTACATGGGTCTTGAGGGTCATTGGAAGGGTGTGGAGGCCTTTAGAAAGGCCCTGAGGGGCTCTAGAAGGGTCTGGGGTCTATTAGAAGCGTCCTGAGGGGGTCCAGAAGGGTCTGGGGGCCTTTTTAAAGGTCCTCAGGGGGATTATAAGGGTCTCGCAGCCTTTACAAAGGTCCTGAGTGGCATTAGAAGGTTCTGGGTGCCTTTAGAAATGTCCTGAGGGGCTCTTGAAGGGTCTGGGGGCCTTTAGAAATGTCCTGAGGGGCATTAGAAGGGTATGGGTGCCTTTAGAAAGGCCCTGAGGGGCATTACAAGGGTCTGGGTTCATATAGAAAGGCCCTGAGAGGTTCTAGAAGTGTCTGGGGTACTTCAGAAAGGCCCTGAGGGGCATTAGAAAGGTCTGGGGGCCTTTAGAAGGGTCCTGAGCGGCATTAGAAGGGTCTGGGGGTTTTAGAATGGTCCTGAGGGGGTCTAGAAGGGTCTGGAGGCATTTAAAACTGTCCTGAGAGGCTCTAGAGTGGTCTGGGTGCCTTTATAAGGGTCCTGAGGGGCATTAGAAGGGTCTTGTGGCCCTTATAAAAGCCCTGAGGGGAATTAGCAGGGTCTGGGGGACATTAGAAGGGTCCTGAGAAGCTCTATAAGGGTCTGGGGGCCTTTAAAAGGGTCTTCAGGGGCTCTAGAAGGGTCTGGGGACCTTTAGAAAGGCCCTGTGGGGCATTAGAAGGGTCTGGGGGCCTTTAGAATGCTCCTGAGGGGCAGTAGAAGGATCTGGGGACCTTTATAAATGCCCTGACCGGCATTAGAATGGTCTGCGGGCCTTTAGAAGTGTCCTGAGGGGCTCTAGAATGGTCTGGGGGCCTTTATAAGGGTCCTGGCAGGCTCTAGAAGGGTCTGGGAACCTTTATAAATGCCCTGTGGGGCATTAGAAGGGTCTGAGGGCCTTTACAAAGGTCCTGAGGGGCATTAGAAGGGTCTTGTGGCCTTCATAAGGGTCCTGAAAGGCATTAGAAGGGTCTGGGGGCTTTTAGATGGGTCCTGAGGCAATCTAGAAGGGTCTAGGGGCCTTTACATGGGTCTTGAGGGTCATTAGAAGGGTGTGGAGGCCTTTGGAAAGGCCCTGAAAGGCATTAGAAGGGTCTGGGGGCTTTTAGATGGGTCCTGAGGCAATCTAGAAGGGTCTGGAGGCCTTTACATCGGTCTTGAGGGTCATTAGAAGGGTGTGGAGGCCTTTAGAAAGGCCCTGAGGGGCTCTAGAATGGTCTGGGGGCTATTAGAAGCGTCCTGAGGGGGTCCAGAAGGGTCTGGGGGCATTTTAAAGGCCCCCAGGGGGATTATAAGGGTCTCGCGGCCTTTAGAAAGGCCCTGAGTAGCATTAGAAGGGTCTGGGTGCCTTTAGAAATGACCTGAGAGGCATTAGAAGGGTCTGGGGGCCTTTAGAAAGGCCCTGAGGGGCATTAGAAGGGTCTGGGTGCCTTTAGAATGGTCCTGAGGGGGTCTAGAAGGGTCTGGACGCATTTAAAACTGTCCTGAGAGGCTCTAGACGGGTCTGGGTGGCTTTATAAGGGTCCTGAGGGGCATTAGAAGATTCTGGGTGCCCTTATAAAAGCCCTGAGGGGAATTAGCAAGGTCTGGGGGATTTTAGAAGGGTCCTGAGGGGCTCTATAAGGGTCTGGGGGCCTTTAGAAAGGTCTTCAGGGGCTCTAGAAGGGTCTGGGGACCTTTAGAATGGCCCTGTGGGGTATTAGAAGGGTCTGGGGGCCTTTAGAATGCTCCTGAGGGGCAGTAGAAGGGTCTGGGGACCTTTATAAAGGCCCTGACGGGCATTAGAATGGTCTGCGGGATTTAGAAGTGTACCGAGGGGCTCTAGAATGGTCTGGGGGCCTTTATAAGGGTCCTGACGGGCTCTAGAAGGGTCTGGGAACCTTTATAAATGCCCTGAGGGGCATTAGAAGGGTCTGAGGGCCTTTAGAAAGGTCCTGAGGGGCATTAGAAGGGTCTTGTGGCCTTCATAAGGGTCCTGAAAGGCATTAGAAGGGTCTGAGGGCTTTTAGATGGGTCCTGAGGCAATCTAGAAGGGTCTAGGGGCCTTTACATGGGTCTTGAGAGTCATTAGAAGGGTGTGGAGGCCTTTAGAAAGGCCCTGAAATGCATTAGAAGGGTCTGGGGGCTTTTGGATGGGTCCTGAGGCAATCTAGAAGGGTCTGGGGGCCTTTACATGGGTCTTGAGGGTCATTAGAAGGGTGTGGAGGCCTTTAGAAAGGCCCTGAGGGGCTCTAGAAGGGTCTGGGGGCTATTAGAAGCGTCCTGAGGGGGTCCAGAAGGGTCTGGGGGCCTTTTTAAAGGCCCTCAGGGGGATTATAATGGTCTCGCAGCCTTTAGAAAGGTCCTGAGTGGCATTAGAAGGTTCTGGGTGCCTTTAGAAATGTCCTGAGGGGCTCTTGAAGGGTCTGGGGGCCTTTAGAAATGTCCTGAGGGGCATTAGAAGGGTATGGGGGCCTTTAGAAAGGCCTTGAGGGGCATTACAAGGGTCTGGGGTCATATAGAAAGGCCCTGAGAGGTTCTAGAAGTGTCTGGGGTACTTTAGAAAGGCCCTGAGGGGCATTAGAAGGGTCTGGGGGCCTTTAGAAGGGTCCTGAGCGGCATTAGAAGGGTCTGGGGGCTTTTAGAATGGTCCTGAGGGGGTCTAGAAGGGTCTGGAGGCATTTAAAACTGTCCTGAGAGGCTCTAGAAGGGTCTGGGTGCCTTTATAAGGGTCCTGAGGGGCATTAGAAGGGTCTTGTGGCCCTTATAAAAGCCCTGAGGGGAATTAGCAGGGTCTGGGGGACTTTAGAAGGGTCCTGAGGGGCTCTATAAGGGTCTGGGGGACCTTTAGAAAGGCCCTGTGGGGCATTAGAAAGGTCTGGGTGCCTTTAGAATGCTCCTGAGGGGCAGTAGAAAGGTCTGGGGACCTTTATAAAGGTCCTGACGGGCATTAGAATGGTCTGCGGGCCTTTAGAAGTGTCCTGAGGGTCTCTAGAATGGTCTGGGGGCCTTTATAAGGGTCCTGACGGGCTCTAGAAGGGTCTGGGAACCTTTATAAATGCCCTGAGGGGCATTAGAAGGGTCTGAGGGCCTTTAGAAAGGTCCTGAGGGGCATTAGAAGGGTCTTGTGGCCTTCATAAGTGTCCTGAAAGGCATTAGAAGGGTCTGGGGTCTTTTAAATGGGTCCTGAGGCAATCTAGAAGGGTCTGGGGGCCTTTACATGGGTCTTGAGGATCATTAGAAGGGTGTGGAGGCCTTTAGAAAGGCCCTGAGGGGCTCTAGAAGCGTCTGGGGTCTATTAGAAGCGTCCTGAGGGGGTCCAGAAGGGTCTGGGGGCCTTTTTAAAGGTCCTCAGGGGGATTATAAGGGTCTCGCAGCCTTTAAAAAGGTCCTGAGTGGCATTAGAAGGTTCTGGGTGCATTTAGAAATGTCCTGAGGGGCTCTTGAAGGGTCTGGGGGCCTTTAGAAATGTCCTGAGGGGCATTAGAAGGGTATGGGGGCCTTTAGAAAGGCCCTGAGGGGCATTACAAGGGTCTGGGTTCATATAGAAAGGCCCTGAGAGGTTCTAGAAGTGTCTGGGGTACTTTAGAAAGGCCCTGAGGGGCATTAGAAGGGTCTGGGGGCCTTTAGAAGGGTCCTGAGCGGCATTAGAAGGGTCTGGGGGCTTTTAGAATGGTCCTGAGGGGGTCTAGAAGGGTCTGGAGGCATTTAAAACTGTCCTGAGAGGCTCTAGAGGGGTCTGGGTGCCTTTATAAGGGTCCTGAGGGGCATTAGAAGGGTCTTGTGGCCCTTATAAAAGCCCTGAGGGGAATTAGCAGGGTCTGGGGGACTTTAGAAGGGTCCTGAGCGGCTCTATAAGGGTCTGGGGGACCTTTAGAAAGGCCCTGTGGGGCATTAGAAGGGTCTGGGTGCCTTTAGAATGCTCCTGAGGGGCAGTAGAAGGGTCTGGGGACCTTTATAAAGGACCTGACGGGCATTAGAATGGTCTGCGGGCCTTTAGAAGTGACCTGAGGGGCTCTAGAATGGTCTGGGGGCCTTTATAAGGGTCCTGACGGGCTCTAGAAGGGTCTGGGAACCTTTATAAATACCCTGAGGGGCATTAGAAGGGTCTGAGGGCCTTTAGAAAGGTCCTGAGGGGCATTAGAAGGGTCGTGTGACCTTCATAAGGGTCCTGAAAGGCATTAGAAGGGTCTGGGGTCTTTTAGATGGGTCCTGAGGCAATCTAGAAGGGTCTGGGGGCCTTTACATGGGTCTTGAGAGTCATTAGAAGGGTGTGGAGGCCTTTAGAAAGGCCCTGAGGGGCTCTAGAAGGGTCTGGGGGCTATTAGAAGCGTCCTGAGGGGGTCCAGAAGGGTCTGGGGGCATTTTAAAGGCGCTCAGGGGGATTATAAGGGTCTCGCGGCCTTTAGAAAGGCCCTGAGTGGCATTAGAAGGGTCTGGGTACCTTTAGAAATGACCTGAGGGGCATTAGAAGGGTATGGGGGCCTTTAGAAAGGCCCTGAGGGGCATTAGAAGGGTCTGGGTGCCTTTAGAATGGTCCTGAGGGGGTCTAGAAGGGTCTGGACGCATTTAAAACTGTCCTGAGAGGCTCTAGAATGGTCTGGGTGGCTTTATAAGGGTCCTGAGGGGCATTAGAAGAATCTGGGTGCCCTTATAAAAGCCCTGAGGGGAATAAGCAGGGTCTGGGGGACTTTAGAAGGGTCCTGAGGGGCTCTATAAGGGTCTGGGGGCCTTTAGAATGGTCTTCAGGGGCTCTAGAAGGGTCTGGGGACCTTTAGAATGGCCCTGTGGGGCATTAGAAGGGTCTGGGGACCTCTAGAATGTTCCTGAGGGGCAGTAGAAGGGTCTGGGGACCTTTATAAAGGCCCTGACGGGCATTAGAATGGTCTGCGGGCCTTTAGAAGTGTCCTGAGGGGCTCTAGAATGGTCTGGGGGCCTTTATAAGGGTCCTGACGGGCTCTAGAAGGGTCTGGGAACCTTTATAAATGCCCTGAGGGGCATTAGAAGGGTCTGAGGGCCTTTAGAAAGGTCCTGAGGGGCATTAGAAGGGTCTTGTGACCTTCATAAGGGTCCTGAAAGGCATTAGAAGGGTCTGGGGTCTTTTAGATGGGTCCTGAGGCAATCTAGAAGGGTCTGGGGGCCTTTACATGGGTCTTGAGAGTCATTAGAAGGGTGTGGAGGCCTTTAGAAAGGCCCTGAAAGGCATTAGAAGGGTCTGGGGGCTTTTGGATGGGTCCTGAGGCAATCTAGAAGGGTCTGGGGGCCTTTACATGGGTCTTGAGGGTCATTGGAAGGGTGTGGAGGCCTTTAGAAAGGCCCTGAGGGGCTCTAGAAGGGTCTGGGGTCTATTAGAAGCGTCCTGAGGGGGTCCAGAAGGGTCTGGGGGCCTTTTTAAAGGTCCTCAGGGGGATTATAAGGGTCTCGCGGCCTTTACAAAGGTCCTGAGTGGCATTAGAAGGTTCTGGGTGCCTTTAGAAATGTCCTGAGGGGCTCTTGAAGGGTCTGGGGGCCTTTAGAAATGTCCTGAGGGGCATTAGAAGGGTATGGGTGCCTTTAGAAAGGCCCTGAGGGGCATTACAAGGGTCTGGGTTCATATAGAAAGGCCCTGAGAGGTTCTAGAAGTGTCTGGGGTACTTCAGAAAGGCCCTGAGGGGCATTAGAAAGGTCTGGGGGCCTTTAGAAGGGTCCTGAGCGGCATTAGAAGGGTCTGGGGGTTTTAGAATGGTCCTGAGAGGGTCTAGAAGGGTCTGGAGGCATTTAAAACTGTCCTGAGAGGCTCTAGAGTGGTCTGGGTGCCTTTATAAGGGTCCTGAGGGGCATTAGAAGGGTCTTGTGGCCCTTATAAAAGCCCTGAGGGGAATTAGCAGGGTCTGGGGGACTTTAGAAGGGTCCTGAGGGGCTCTATAAGGGTCTGGGGGCCTTTAGAAGGGTCTTCAGGGGCTCTAGAAGGGTCTGGGGACCTTTAGAAAGGCCCTGTGGGGCATTAGAAGGGTCTGGGGGCCTTTAGAATGCTCCTGAGGGGCAGTAGAAGGGTCTTGTGGCCTTCATAAGGGTCCTGAAAGGCATTAGAAGGGTCTGGGGGCTTTTAGATGGGTCCTGAGGCAATCTAGAAGGGTCTAGGGGCCTTTACATGGGTCTTGAGGGTCATTAGAAGGGTGTGGAGGCCTTTGGAAAGGCCCTGAAAGGCATTAGAAGGGTCTGGGGGCTTTTAGATGGGTCCTGAGGCATTCTAGAAGGGTCTGGAGGCCTTTACATCGGTCTTGAGGGTCATTAGAAGGGTGTGGAGGCCTTTAGAAAGGCCCTGAGGGGCTCTAGAATGGTCTGGGGGCTATTAGAAGCGTCCTGAGGGGGTCCAGAAGGGTCTGGGGCATTTTAAAGGCCCCCAGGGGGATTATAAGGGTCTCGCGGCCTTTAGAAAGGCCCTGAGTAGCATTAGAAGGGTCTGGGTGCCTTTAGAAATGACCTGAGAGGCATTAGAAGGGTCTGGGGGCCTTTAGAAAGGCCCTGAGGGGCATTAGAAGGGTCTGGGTGCCTTTAGAATGGTCCTGAGGGGGTCTAGAAGGGTCTGGACGCATTTAAAACTGTCCTGAGAGGCTCTAGACGGGTCTGGGTGGCTTTATAAGGGTCCTGAGGGGCATTAGAAGATTCTGGGTGCCCTTATAAAAGCCCTGAGGGGAATTAGCAGGGTCTGGGGGATTTTAGAAGGGTCCTGAGGGGCTCTATAAGGGTCTGGGGGCCTTTAGAAAGGTCTTCAGGGGCTCTAGAAGGGTCTGGGGACCTTTAGAATGGCCCTGTGGGGTATTAGAAGGGTCTGGGGGCCTTTAGAATGCTCCTGAGGGGCAGTAGAAGGGTCTGGGGACCTTTATAAAGGCCCTGACGGGCATTAGAATGGTCTGCGGGATTTAGAAGTGTACCGAGGGGCTCTAGAATGGTCTGGGGGCCTTTATAAGGGTCCTGACGGGCTCTAGAAGGGTCTGGGAACCTTTATAAATGCCCTGAGGGGCATTAGAAGGGTCTGAGGGCCTTTAGAAAGGTCCTGAGGGGCATTAGAAGGGTCTTGTGGCCTTCATAAGGGTCCTGAAAGGCATTAGAAGGGTCTGAGGGCTTTTAGATGGGTCCTGAGGCAATCTAGAAGGGTCTAGGGGCCTTTACATGGGTCTTGAGAGTCATTAGAAGGGTGTGGAGGCCTTTAGAAAGGCCCTGAAATGCATTAGAAGGGTCTGGGGGCTTTTGGATGGGTCCTGAGGCAATCTAGAAGGGTCTGGGGGCCTTTACATGGGTCTTGAGGGTCATTAGAAGGGTGTGGAGGCCTTTAGAAAGGCCCTGAGGGGCTCTAGAAGGGTCTGGGGTCTATTAGAAGCGTCCTGAGGGGGTCCAGAAGGGTCTGGGGGCCTTTTTAAAGGCCCTCAGGGGGATTATAATGGTCTCGCAGCCTTTAGAAAGGTCCTGAGTGGCATTAGAAGGTTCTGGGTGCCTTTAGAAATGTCCTGAGGGGCTCTTGAAGGGTCTGGGGGCCTTTAGAAATGTCCTGAGGGGCATTAGAAGGGTATGGGGGCCTTTAGAAAGGCCCTGAGGGGCATTACAAGGGTCTGGGGTCATATAGAAAGGCCCTGAGAGGTTCTAGAAGTGTCTGGGGTACTTTAGAAAGGCCCTGAGGGGCATTAGAAGGGTCTGGGGGCCTTTAGAAGGGTCCTGAGCGGCATTAGAAGGGTCTGGGGGCTTTTAGAATGGTCCTGAGGGGGTCTAGAAGGGTCTGGAGGCATTTAAAACTGTCCTGAGAGGCTCTAGAAGGGTCTGGGTGCCTTTATAAGGGTCCTGAGGGGCATTAGAAGGGTCTTGTGGCCCTTATAAAAGCCCTGAGGGGAATTAGCAGGGTCTGGGGGACTTTAGAAGGGTCCTGAGGGGCTCTATAAGGGTCTGGGGGACCTTTAGAAAGGCCCTGTGGGGCATTAGAAAGGTCTGGGTGCCTTTAGAATGCTCCTGAGGGGCAGTAGAAAGGTCTGGGGACCTTTATAAAGGTCCTGACGGGCATTAGAATGGTCTGCGGGCCTTTAGAAGTGTCCTGAGGGGCTCTAGAATGGTCTGGGGGCCTTTATAAGGGTCCTGACGGGCTCTAGAAGGGTCTGGGAACCTTTATAAATGCCCTGAGGGGCATTAGAAGGGTCTGAGGGCCTTTAGAAAGGTCCTGAGGGGCATTAGAAGGGTCTTGTGGCCTTCATAAGGGTCCTGAAAGGCATTAGAAGGGTCTCGGGTCTTTTAAATGGGTCCTGAGGCAATCTAGAAGGGTCTAGGGGCCTTTACATGGGTCTTGAGGGTCATTAGAAGGGTGTGGAGGCCTTTAGAAAGGCCCTGAAAGGCATTAGAAGGGTCTGGGGGCTTTTAGATGGGTCCTGATGCAATCTAGAAGGGTCTGGGGGCCTTTACATGGGTCTTGAGGGTCATTAGAAGGGTGTGGAGGCCTTTAGAAAGGCCCTGAGGGGCTCTAGAAGGGTCTGGGGCTATTAGAAGCGTCCTGAGGGGGTCCAGAAGGGTCTGGGGGCCTTTTTAAAGGTCCTCAGGGGGATTATAAGGGTCTCGCAGCCTTTAGAAAGGCCCTGAGTGGCATTAGAAGGGTCTGGGTGCCTTTAGAAATGTCCTGAGGGGCTCTTGAATGGTCTGGGGGCCTTTAGAAATGTCCTGAGGGTCATTAGAATGGTGTGGGGTCCTTTAGAAAGGCCCTGAGGGGCATTACAAGGGTCTGGGGTCATATAGAAAGGGCCTGAGAGGTTCTAGAAGTGTCTGGGGTAATTTAGAAAGGCCCTGCGGCGCATTAGAAGGGTCTGGGGGCCTTTATAAGGGTCCTGAAGGGCATTAGAAGGGTCTGGGGGCCTTTAGAAGGGTCCTGAGGGGCATTAGAAGGGTCTGGGGGCCTTTAGAATGGTCCTGAGGGGGTCTAGAAGGGTCTGGAGGCTTTTAAAACTGTCCTGAGAGGCTCTAGAAGTGTCTGGGTGCCTTTATAAGGGTCCTGAGGGGCATTAGAAGGGTCTTGTGGCCCTTATAAAAGCCCTGAGGGGAATAAGCAGGGTCTGGGGGACATTAGAAGGGTCCTGAGGGGCTCTATAAGGGTCTGGGGGCCTTTAGAAGGGTCTTCAGGGGCTCTAGAAGGGTCTGGGGACCTTTAGAAAGGCCCTGTGGGGCATTAGAAGGGTCTGGGGACCTTTAGAATGCTCCTGAGGGGCAGTAGAAGGGTCTGGGGACCTTTATAAAGGCCCTGACGGGCATTAGAATGGTCTGCGGGATTTAGAAGTGTCCTGAGGGGCTCTAGAATGGTCTGGGGGCCTTTATAAGGGTCCTGACGGGCTCTAGAAGGGTCTGGGAACCTTTATAAATGCCCTGAGGGGCATTAGAAGGGTCTGAGGGCCTTTAGAAAGGTCCTGAGGGGCATTAGAAGGGTCTTGTGGCCTTCATAAGGGTCCTGAAAGGCATTAGAAGGGTCTGAGGGCTTTTAGATGGGTCCTGAGGCAATCTAGAAGGGTCTAGGGGCCTTTACATGGGTCTTGAGAGTCATTAGAAGGGTGTGGAGGCCTTTAGAAAGGCCCTGAAAGGCATTAGAAGGGTCTGGGGGCTTTTGGATGGGTCCTGAGGCAATCTAGAAGGGTCTAGTGGCCTTTAAATGGGTCTTGAGGGTCATTAGATGGGTGTGGAGGCCTTTAGAAAGGCCCTGAGGGGCTCTAGAAGGGTCTGGGGTCTATTAGAAGCGTCCTGAGGAGGTCCAGAAGGGTCTGGGGGCCTTTTTAAAGGTCCTCAGGGGGATTATAATGGTCTCGCAGCCTTTAGAAAGGTCCTGAGTGGCATTAGAAGGTTCTGGGTGCCTTTAGAAATGTCCTCAGGGGCTCTTGAAGGGTCTGGGGGCCTTTAGAAATGTCCTGAGGGGCATTAGAAGGGTATGGGGGCCTTTAGAAAGGCCCTGAGGGGCATTACAAGGGTCTGGGGTCATATAGAAAGGCCCTGAGAGGTTCTAGAAGTGTCTGGGGTACTTTAGAAAGGCCCTGAGGGGCATTAGAAGGGTCTGGGGGCCTTTAGAAGGGTCCTGAGCGGCATTAGAAGGGTCTGGGGGCTTTTAGAATGGTCCTGAGGGGGTCTAGAAGGGTCTGGAGGCATTTAAAACTGTCCTGAGAGGCTCTAGAGGGGTCTGGGTGCCTTTATAATAGTCCTAAGGGGCATTAGAAGGGTCTTGTGGCCCTTATAAAAGCCCTGAGGGGAATTAGCAGGGTCTGGGGGACTTTAGAAGGGTCCTGAGGGGCACTATATGGGTCTGAGGGACCTTTAGAAAGGACCTGTGGGGCATTAGAAGGGTCTGGGGGCCTTTTGAATGCTCCTGAGGGGCAGTAGAAGGGTCTGGGGACCTTTATAAAGGCCCTGACGGTCATTAGAATGGTCTTCGGGCCTTTAGAAGTGTCCTGAGGGGTTCTAGAATGGTCTGGGGGCCTTTATAAGGGTCCTGACGGGCTCTAGAAGGGTCTGGGAACCTTTATAAATGCCCTGAGGGGCATTAGAAGGGTCTGAGGGCCTTTAGAAAGGTCCTGAGGGGCATTAGAAGGGTCTTGTGGCCTTCATAAGGGTCCTGAAAGGCATTAGAAGGGTCTGGGGTCTTTTAGATGGGTCCTGAGGCAATCTAGAAGGGTCTGGGGGCCTTTACATGGGTCTTGAGGGTCATTAGAAGGGTGTGGAGGCCTTTAGAAAGGCCCTGAAAGGCATTAGAAGGGTCTGGGGCCTTTTAGATGGGTCCTGATGCAATCTAGAAGTGTCTGGGGGCCTTTACATGGGTCTTGAGGGTCATTAGAAGGGTGTGGAGGCCTTTAGAAAGGCCCTGAGGGGCTCTAGAAGGGTCTGGGGGCTATTAGAAGCGTCCTGAGGGGGTCGAGAAGGGTCTGGGGGCCTTTTTAAAGGTCCTCAGGGGGATTATAAGGGTCTCGCAGCCTTTAGAAAGGCCCTGAGTGGCATTAGAAGGGTCTGGGTGCCTTTAGAAATGTCCTGAGGGGCTCTTGAATAGTCTGGGGGCCTTTAGAAATGTCCTGAGGGTCATTAGAATGGTGTGGGGTCCTTTAGAAAGGCCCTGAGGGGCATTACAAGGGTCTGGGGTCATATAGAAAGGGCCTGAGAGGTTCTAGAAGTGTCTGGGGTACTTTAGAAAGGCCCTGAGGGGCATTAGAAGGGTCTGGGGGACTTTAGAAAGGTCCTGAGGGGCTCTAGAAGGGTCTTGTGGCCTTCATAAGGGTCCTGAAAGGCATTAGAAGGGTCTGAGGGCTTTTAGATTGGTCCTGAGGCAATCTAGAAGGGTCTAGGGGCCTTTACATGGGTCTTGAGAGTCATTAGAAGGGTGTGGAGGCCTTTAGAAAGGCCCTGAGGGGCTCTAGAAGGGTCTGGGGTCTATTAGAAGCGTCCTGAGGGGGTCCAGAAGGGTCTGGGGGCCTTTTTAAAGGCCCTCAGGGGGATTATAAGGGTCTCGCGGCCTTTAGAAAGGCCCTGAGGGGCATTAGAAGGGTATGGGGGCCTTTAGAAATGACCTGAGGGGCATTAGAAGGGTATGGGGGCCTTTAGAAAGGCCCTGAGGGGCATTAGATGGGTCTGGGGGCCTTTAGAATGGTCCTGAGCGGGTCTAGAAGGGTCTGGAGGCATTTAAAACTGTCCTGAGAGGCTCTAGAAGGGTCTGGGTGCCTTTATAAGGGTCCTGAGGGGCATTAGAAGATTCTGGGTGCCCTTATAAAAGACCTGAGGGGAACTAGCAGGGTCTGGGGGACTTTAGAAGGGTCCTGAGGGGCTCTATAAGGGTCTGGGGGCCTTTAGAAGGGTCTTCAGGGTCTCTAGAAGGGTCTGGGTACCTTTAGAAAGGCCCTGTGGGGCATTAGAAGGGTCTGGGGGCCTTTAGAATGCTCCTGAGGGGCAGTAGAAGGGTCTGGGGACCTTTATAAAGGCCCTGACGGGCATTAGAATGGTCTGCGGGCCTTTAGAAGTGTCCTGAGGGGCTCTAGAATGGTCTGGGGGCCTTTATAAGGGTCCTGACGGGCTCTAGAAGGGTCTGGGAACCTTTATAAATGCCCTGAGGGGCATTAGAAGGGTCTGAGGGCCTTTAGAAAGGTCCTGAGGGGCATTAGAAGGGTCTTGTGACCTTCATAAGGGTCCTGAAAGGCATTAGAAGGGTCTGGGGTCTTTTAGATGGGTCCTGAGGCAATCTAGAAGGGTCAGGGGGCCTTTACATGGGTCTTGAGGGTCATTAGAAGGTTGTGGAGGCCTTTAGAAAGGCCCTGAGGGGCTCTAGAAGCGTCTGGGGTCTATTAGAAGCGTCCTGAGGGGGTCCAGCAGGGTCTGGGGGCCTTTTTAAAGGTCCTCAGGGGGATTATAAGGGTCTGGCAGCCTTTAGAAAGGTCCTGAGTGGCATTAGAAGGTTCTGGGTGCCTTTAGAAATGTCCTGAGGGGCTCTTGAAGGGTCTGGGGGCCTTTAGAAATGTCCTGAGGGGCATTAGAAGGGTATGGGGGCCTTTAGAAAGGCCCTGAGGGGCATTACAAGGGTCTGGGGTCATATAGAAAGGCCCTCAGAGGTTCTAGAAGTGTCTGGGGTACTTTAGAAAGGCCCTGAGGGGCATTAGAAGGGTCTGGGTGCCTTTAGAAGGGTCCTGAGCGGCATTAGAAGGGTCTGGGGGCTTTTAGAATGGTCCTGAGGGGGTCTAGAAGGGTCTGGAGGCATTTAAAACAGTCCTGAGAGGCTCTAGAGGGGTCTGGGTGCCTTTATAAGCGTCCTGAGGGGCATTAGAAGGGTCTTGTGGCCCTTATAAAAGCCCTGAGGGGAATTAGCAGGGTCTGGGGGAATTTAGAAGGGTCCTGAGGGGCTCTATAAGGGTCTGGGGGACCTTTAGAAAGGCCCTGTGGGGCATTAGAAGGGTCTGGGTGCCTTTAGAATGCTCCTGAGGGGCAGTAGAAGGGTCTGGGGACCTTTAGAAAGGCCCTGACGGGCATTAGAATGGTCTGCGGGCCTTTAGAAGTGTCCTGAGGGGCTCTAGAATGGTCTGGGGGCCTTTATAAATGCCCTGAGGGGCATTAGAAGGGTCTGAGGGCCTTTAGAAAGGTCCTGAGGGGTATTAGAAGGGTCTTGTGGCCTTCATAAGGGTCCTGAAAGGCATTAGAAGGGTCTGGGGGCTTTTAGAAAGGTCCTGAGGCAATCTAGAAGGGTCTAGGGGCCTTTACATGGGTCTTGAGGGTCATTAGAAGGGTGTGGAGGCCTTTAGAAAGGCCCTGAAAGGCATTAGAAGGGTCTGGGGGCTTTTAGATGGGTCCTGAGGCATTCTAGAAGGGTCTGGGTGCCTTTACATGGGTCTTGAGGGTCATTAGAAGGGTGTGGAGACCTTTAGAAAGGCCCTGAGGGGCTCTAGAATGGTCTGGGGGCTATTAGAAGCGTCCTGAGGGGGTCCAGAACGGTCTGGGGTCATTTTAAAGGCCCTCAGGGGGATTATAAGGGTCTCGCGGCCTTTAGAAAGGCCCTGAGAGGCATTAGAAGGGTCTGGGTGCCTTTAGAAATGACCTGAGGGTCATTAGAAGGGTATGGGGGCCTTTAGAAAGGCCCTGAGGGGCATTAGAAGGGTCTGGGTGCCTTTAGAATGCTCCTGAGGGGGTCTAGAAGGGTCTGGACGCATTTAAAACTGTCCTGGGAGGCTCTAGAAGGGCCTGGGTGGCTTTATAAAGGTTCCTGAGGGGCATTAGAAGATTCTGGGTGCCCTTATAAAAGCCCTGAAGGGAATTAGCAGGGTCTGGGGGACTTTAGAAGGGTCCTGAGGAGCTCTATAAGGGTCTGGGGGCCTTTAGAATGGTCTTCAGGGGCTCTAGAAGGGTCTGGGGACCTTTAGAATGGCCCTGTGGGGCATTAGAAGGGTCTGGGGGCCTTTAGAATGCTCCTGAGGGGCAGTAGAAGGGTCTGGGTACCTTTATAAAGGCCCTGACGGGCATTAGAATGGTCTGCGGGATTTAGAAGTGTCCTGAGGGGCTCTAGAATGGTCTGGGGGCCTTTAAAAGGGTCCTGAGCGGCATTAGAAGGGTCTGGGGGCTTTTAGAATGGTCCTGAGTGGGTCTAGAAGGGTCTGGAGGCATTTAAAACTGTCCTGAGAGGCTCTAGAGGGGTCTGGGTGCCTTTATAAGGGTCCTGAGGGGCATTAGAAGGGTCTTGTGGCCCTTATAAAAGCCCTGAGGGGAATTAGCAGGGTCTGGGGGACTTTAGAAGGGCCCTGAGGGGCTCTATAAGGGTCTGGGGGACCTTTAGAAAGGCCCTGTGGGGCATTAGAAGGGTCTGGGTGCCCTTATAAAAGCCCTGAGGGGAATTAGCAGGGTCTGAGGGCCTTTAGAAGGGTCTTCAGGGGCTCTAGAAGGGTCTGGGGACCTTTAGAAAGGCCCTGTGGGGCATTAGAAGGGTCTGGGGGCCTTTAGAATGCTCCTGAGGGGCAGTAGAAGGGTCTGGGGACCTTTAGAAAGGCCCTGACGGGCATGAGAATGGTCTGCGGGCCTTTAGAAGTGTCCTGAGGGGCTCTAGAATGGTCTGGGGGCCTTTATAAGGGTCCTGACGGGCTCTAGAAGGGTCTGGGAACCTTTATAAATGCCCTGAGTGGCATTATAAGGTTCTGGGTGCCTTTAGAAATGTCCTGAGGGGCTCTAGATGGGTCTGGGGGCCTTTAGAAGGGTCTGCAGGGGCATTAGAAGGGTATGGGGGCCTTTAGAAAGGCCCTGAGGGGCATTACAAGGGTCTGGGGTCATATAGAAAGGCCCTGAGAGGTTCTAGAAGTGTCTGGGGTACTTTAGAAAGGCCCTGAGGGGCATTAGAAGGGTCTGGGGGCCTTTAGAATGGTCCTGAGGGGGTCTAGAAGGGTCTCGAGGCATTTAAAACTGTCCTGAGAGGCTCTAGAAGGGTCTGGGTGCCTTTATAAGGGTCCTGAGGGGCATTAGAAGGGTCTGGGTGCCCTTATAAAAGCCCTGAGGGGAATTAGCAGGGTCTGGGGGACTTTAGAAGGGTCCTGAGGTGCTCTATAACGGTCTGGGGGCCTTTAGAAGGGTCTTCAGGGGCTCTATAAGGGTCTGGGGACCTTTAGAAAGGCCCTGTGGGGCATTAGAAGGGTCTGGGGGCCTTTAGAATGCTCTTTAGGGGCAGTAGAAGGGCCTGGGGACCTTTATAAGGGTCCTGACGGGCTCTAGAAGGGTCTGAGGGCCTTTAGAAAGGTCCTGAGGGGCATTAGAAGGGTCTTGTGGCCTTCAAAAGGGTCCTGAAAGGCATTGGAAGGGTCTGGGGGCTTTTAGATGGGTCCTGAGGCAATCTAGAAGGGTCTGGGGGCCTTTACATGGGTCTTGAGGGTCATTAGAAGGGTGTGGAGGCCTTTAGAAAGGCCCTGAAAGGCATTAGAAGGGTCTGGGTGCTTTTAGATGGGCCCTGAGGCAATCTAGAAGGGTATGGGGGCCTTTACATGGGTCTTGAGGGTCATTAGAAGGGTGTGGAGGCCTTTAGAAAGGCCCTGAGGGGCACTAGAAGGGTCTGGGGGCTATTAGAAGCGTCCTGAGGGGGTCTAGAAGGGTCTGGGGGCCTTTAGAAATGACCTGAGGGGCATTAGAGGGGTATGGGGGCCTTTAGAAAGGTCCTGATGGGCATTAGAAGGGTCTGGGGGCCTTTAGAATGGTCCTGAGGGGGTCTAGAAGGGTCTGGAGGCATTTAAAACTGTCCTGAGAGGCTCTAGAAGGGTCTGGGTGCCTTTATAAGGGTCCTGAGGGGCATTAGAAGGGTGTGGGTGCCCTTATAAAAGCCCTGAGGGGAATTAGCTGGGTCTGGGGGACTTTAGAAGGGTCCTGAGGGGCTCTATAAGGGTCTGGGGGCCTTTAGAAGGGTCTTCAGGTGCTCTAGAAGGGTCTGGGGACCTTTAGAAAGGCCCTGTGGGGCATTAGAAGGGTCTGGGGGCCTTTAGAATGATCCTGAGGGGCAGTAGAAGGGTCTGGGTACATTTATAAAGGCCCTGACAGACATTAGAATGGTCTGCGGGATTTAGAAGTGTCCTGAGGGGCTCTAGAATGGTCTGGGGGCCTTTATAAGTGTCCTGACGGGCTCTAGAAGGGTCTGGGAACCTTTATAAATGCCCTGAGGGGCATTAGAAGGGTCTGAGGGCCTTTAGAAAGGTCCTGAGGGGCATTACAAGGGTCTTGTGGCCTTGATAAGGGTCCTGAAAGGCATTAGAAGGGTCTGGGGGCTTTTAGATGGGTCCTCAGGCAATCTAGAATGGTCTGGGGGCCTTTACATGGGTCTTGAGGGTCATTAGAAGGGTGTGGATGCCTTTAGAAAGGCCCTGAGGAGCTCTAGAAGGGTCTGGGGTCTATTAGAAGCGTCCTGAGGGGGTCCAGAAGGGTCTGGGGGCCTTTTTAAAGGCCCTCAGGGGGATTATAAGGGTCTCGCGGCCTTTAGAAAGGCCCTGAGTGGCATTTGAAGGGTCTGGGTGCCTTTAGAAATGACGTGAGGGGCATTACAAAAGTATGGGGGCCTTTAGAAAGGTCCTGAGGGGCATTAGAAGGGTCTGGGGGCCTTTAGAATGGTCCTGAGGGGAGTCTAGAAGGGTCTGGAGTCATTTAAAACTGTCCTGAGAGGCTCTAGAAGGGTCCTGGTGCCTTTATAATGGTCCTGAGGGGTATTAGAAGATTCTGGGTGCCCTTATAAAAGCCCTGAGGGGAACTAGCAGGGTCTGGGGTACTTTAGAAGGGTCCTGAGGGGCTCTATAAGGGTCTGGGGGCCTTTAGAAGGGTCTTCAGGGGCTCTAGAAGGGTCTGGGGACCTTTAGAAAGGCCCTGTGGGGCATTAGAAGGGTCTGGGGGCCTTTAGAATGCTCCTGAGGGGCAGTAGAAGGGTCTGGGGACCTTTATAAAGGCCCTGACGGGCATTAGAATGGTCTGCGGGCCTTTAGAAGTGTCCTGAGGGGCTCTAGAATGGTCTGGGGGCCTTTATAAGGGTCCTGACGGGCTCTAGAAGGGTCTGGGAACCTTTATAAATGCCCTGAGGGGCATTAGAAGGGTCTGAGGGCCTTTAGAAAGGTCCTGAGGGGCATTAGAAGGGTCTTGTGGCCTTCATAAGGGTCCTGAAAGGCATTAGAAGGGTCTTGGGGCTTTTAGATGGGTCCTGAGGCAATCTAGAAGGGTCTAGGGGCCTTTACATGGGTCTTGAGGGGCATTAGAAGGGTCTGAGGGCCTTTAGAAGGGTCCTGAGGGGCATTAGAAGGGTCTGGGGGCTTTTAGATGGGTCCTGAGGCAATCTAGAAGGGTCTGGGGACCTTTACATGGGTCTTGAGGGTCATTAGAAGGGTGTGGAGGCCTTTAGAAAGGCGCTGAGGGGCTCTAGAAGGGTCTTGGGGCTATTAGAAGCGTCCTGAGGGGGTCCAGAAGGGTCTGGGGGCCTTTTTAAAGGCCCTCAGGGGGATTATAAGGGTCTGGCGGCTTTTAGAAAGGCCCTGAGTGGCATTACAAGGTTCTGGGGTCATATAGAAAGGCCCTGAGAAGTTCTAGAAGTGTCTGGGGTACTTTAGAAATGCCCTGAGGGGCATTAGAAGGGTGTGGGTGCCTTTAGAATGGTCCTGAGGGGTTCTAGAAGGGTCTGGAGGCATTTAAAACTGTCCTGAGAGGCTCTAGAAGGGTCTGGGTGCCTTTATAAGGGTCCTGAGAGGCTTTTGAAGGGTCTGGGTGCCCTTATAAAAGCCCTGAGGGGAATTAGCAGGGTCTGGGGGACTTTAGAAGGGTCCTGAGGGGCTCTATAAGGGTCTGCGGGCCCTTAGAAGGGTCTTCAGGGGCTCTAGAAGGGTCTGGGGACCTTTAGAAAGGCCCTGTGGGGCATTAGAAGGGTCTGGGGACCTTTAGAATGCTCCTGAGGGGCTCTATAAGGGTCTGGGGACCTTTATAAATGCCCTGAGGGGCATTAGAAGAGTCTGAGGGCCTTTAAAAAGGTCCTGAGGGTCATTAGAAGGGTCTTGTGGCCTTCCTAAGGGTCCTGAAAGGCATTAGAAGGGTCTGGGGGCTTTTAGATGGGTCCTGAGGCAATCTAGAAGGGTCTAAGGGCCTTTACATGGGTCTTGAGGGTCATTAGAAGGGTGTGGAGGCCTTTAGAAAGGCCCTGAAAGGCATTAGAAGGGTCTGGGGGCCTTTAGATTGGTCCTGAGGCAATCTAGAAGGGTCTGGGGGCCTTTACATGGGTCTTGAGGGTCATTAGAAGGGTGTGGATGCCTTTAGAAAGGCCCTGAGGAGCTCTAGAAGGGTCTGGGGTCTATTAGAAGCGTCCTGAGGGGCATTAGAAGGGTCTGGGTGCCCTTATAAAAGCCCTGCGGGGAATTAGCAGGGTCTGGGGGACTTTAGAAGGGTCCTGAAGGGCTCTATAAGGGTCTGGGGGCCTTTAGAAGGGTCTTCAGGGGCTCTAGAAGGGTCTGGGTACCTTTAGAAAGGCCCTGTGGGGCATTAGAAGGGTCTGGGGGCCTTTAGAATGCTCCTGAGGGGCAGTAGAAGGGTCTGGGGTCCTTTATAAAGGCCCTGACGGGCATTAGAATGGTCTGCGGGCCTTTAGAAGTGTCCTGAGCAGCTCTAGAATGGTCTGGGGGCCTTCAAAAGGGTCCTGACGGGCTCTAGAAGGGTCTGGGAACCTTTATAAATGTCCTGAGGGGCATTAGAATGGTCTGAGGGCCTTTAGAAAGGTCCTGAGGGGCATTAGAAGGGTCTTGTGGCCTTCATAATGGTCCTGAAAGGCATTAGAAGGGTCTGGGGGCTTTTAGATAGGTCCTAAGGCAATCTGGAAGGGTCTAGAGGCCTTTACATGGGTCTTGAGGGTCATTAGAAGGGTGTGGAGGCCTTTAGAAAGGCCCTGAGGAGCTCTAGAAGGGTCTGGGGGCTATTAGAAGCGTCCTGAGGGGGTCCAGAAGGGTCTGAGGGCCTTTTTAAAGGCCCTCAGGGGGATTATAAGGGTCTCGCGGCCTTTAGAAAGGCCCTGAGTAGCATTACAAGGGCCTGGGGTCATATAGAAAGGCCCTGAGAAATTCTAGAAGTGTCTGGGGTACTTTAGAAAGGCCCTGAGGTGCATTAGAAGGGTCTGGGGGCCTTTAGAATGGTCCTGAGGGGGTCTAGAAGGGTCTGGAGGCATTTAAAACTGTCCTGAGAGGCTCTAGAAGGGTCTGGGTGCCTTTATAAGGGTCCTGAGGGGCATTAGAAGAGTCTGGGTGCCCTTATAAAAGCCCTGAGGGGAATTAGCAGGGTCTGGGGGACTTTAGAAGGGTCCTGAGGAGCTCTATAAGGGTCTGGGGGCCTTTAGAAGGGTCTTCAGGCGTTCTAGAGAGGTCTGGGGTCCTTTAGAAAGGCCCTGTGGGGCATTAGCAGGGTCTTGGGGCCTTTAGAATTCTCCTGAGGGGCAGTAGAAAGGTCTGGGGACCTTTATAAGGGTCCTGACGGGCTCTAGAAGGGTCTGAGGGCCTTTAGAAAGGCCCTGATGAGCATTAGAATGGTCTGCGGGATTTAGAAGTGTCCTGAGGGGCTCTGGAATGGTCTGGGGGCCAATATAAGTGTCCTGACGGGCTCTAGAAGGGTCTGGGAACCTTTATAAATGCCCTGAGGGGCATTAGAAGGGTCTGAGAGCCTTTAGAAAGGTCCTGAGGGGCATTAGAAGGGTCTTGTGGCCTTGATAAGGGTCCTGAAAGGCATTAGAAGGGTCTGGGGGCTTTTAGATGGGTCCTGAGGCAATCTAGAAGGGTCTGTGCGCCTTTACATGGGTCTTGAGGGTCATTAGAAGGGTGTGGAGGCCTTTAGAAAGGCCCTGAGGGGCTCTAGAAGGGTCTGGGGGCTATTCGAATAGTCCTGAGGGGGTCCAGAATGGTCTGGGGGCCTTTTTAAAGGCCCTCAGGGGGATTATAAGGGTCTCGCGGCCTTTAGAAAGGCCCTGAGTGGCATTAGAAGGGTCTGGGTGCCTTTAGAAATGACCTGAGGGGCATTAGAAGGGTATGGGAGCCTTTAGAAAGGCCCTGAGGGGCATTAGAAGGGTCTGGGGGCCTTTAGAATGGTCCTGAGGGGGTCTAGAAGGGTCTGGAGGCATTTAAAACTGTCCTGAGAGGCTCTAGAAGGGTCTGGGTGCCTTTATAAGGGTCCTGAGGGGCATTAGAAGGGTCTGGGTGCACTTATGAAAGCCCTGAGGGTAATTAGCAGGGTCTGGGGGACTTTAGAAGGGACCTGAGGAGCTCTATAAGGGTCTGGGGGCCTTTAGAAGGGTCTTCAGGGGCTCTAGAAGGGTCTGGGGACCTTTAGAAAGGCCCTGTGGGGCATTAGAAGGGTCTGGGGGCCTTTAGGATGCTCCTGAGGGACAGTATAAGGGTCTGTGGACATTTATATGTGTCCTGACGGGCTCTAGAATGGTCTGGGAACCTTTATAAATGCCCTGAGGGGCATTAGAAGGGTCTGAGGGCCTTTAGAAAGGTCCTGAGGGGCATTAGAAGGGTCTTGTGGCCTTCATAAGGGTCCTGAAAGGCATTAGAAGGCTCTGGTGGCTTTTAGATGGGACCTGAGGCAATCTAGAAGGGTCTAGGGGCCTTTACATGGGTCTTGAGGGTCATTAGAAGGGTGTGGAAAACTTTAGAAAGGCCCTGAAAGGCATTAGAAGGGTCTGGGGGCTATTAGATGGGTCCTGAGGCAATCTAGAAGGGTCTCGGGGCCTTTACATGGGTCTTGATTGTCCTTAGAAGGGTGTGGAGGCCTTTAGCAAGGCCCTGATGGGCTCTAGAAGGGTCTGGGGGCTATTAGAAGCGTCCTGAGGGGGTTCAGAAGGGTCTGGGGGACTTTTTAAAGGCCCTCAAGGGGAATTATAAGGGTCTCGCGGCCTTTAGAAAGGCCCTGAGAGGCATTACAAGGGCCTGGGGTCATATATAAAGGCCCTGAGAGGTTCTAGAAGTGTCTGGGGTACTTTAGAAAGGCCCTGATGGGCATTAGAAGGGTCTGGGGGCCTTTAGAATGGTCCTGAGGGGGTCTAGAAGGGTCTGGAGGCATTTAAAACTGTCCTGAGAGGCTCTAGAAGGGTCTGGGTGCCTTTATAAGGGTCCTGAGGGGCATTAGAAGGGTCTGGGTGCCCTTATAAAAGCCCTGAAAGGAATTAACAGGGTCTGGGGGCCTTTAGAAGTGTCCTGAGGGGCTCTATAAGGGTCTGGGGGCCTTTAGAAGGGTCTTCAGGGGCTCTAGAAGAGTCTGGGTACCTTTAGAAAGGCCCTGACGGGCTCTAGAATGGTCTGGGGGCCTTTATAAGTGTCGTGACGGGCTCTAGAAGGGTCTGGGAACCTTTATAAATGCCCTGATGGGCATTAGAAGGGTCTGAGGGCCTTTAGAAAGGTCCTGAGGGGCATTAGAAGGGTCTTGTGGCCTTGATAAGGGTCCTGAAAGGCATTAGAAGGGTCTGGGGGCTTTTAGATGGGTCCTCAGGCAATCTAGAAGGGTCTGGTGGCCTTTACATGGGTCTTGAGGGTCATTAGAAGGGTGTGGAGGCCTTTAGAAAGGCCCTGAGGTGCTCTAGAAGGGTCTGGGGGCTATTAGAAGCGTCCTGAGGGGGTCCAGAAAGGTCTGGGGTCCTTTTTAAAGGCCCTCAGGGGGATTATAAGGGTCTCGCGGCCTTTAGAAAGGCCCTGAGTGGCATTAGAAGGGTCTGGGGGCCTTTAGAAAGGCCCTGAGGGGAATTAGAAGGGTCTGGGGGCCTTTAGAATGGTCCTGAGGGGGTCTAGAAGGATCTGGAGGCCTTTAAAACTGTCCTGAGAGGCTCTAGAAGGGTCTGGGTGCCTTTATAAGGGTCCTGAGGGGCATTAGAACGGTCTGGGTGCCCTTATAAAAGCCCTGAGAGGAATTAGCAGGGTCTGAGGGACTTTAGAAGGGTCCTGAGGGGCTCTATAAAGGTCTGGGGGCATTTAGAAGGGTCTTCAAGGGCTCTAGAAGGGTCTCGGGACATTTAGAAAGGCCTTGTGGGGCATTAGAAGGGTCTTGGGGCCTTTTGAATGCTCCTGAGGGGCAATAGAAGGGTCTGGGGACCTTTATAAGACCCTGATGGGCATTAGAATGGTCTGCAGGCCTTTAGAAGTGTCCTGAGGGGCTCTAGAATGGTCTGGGGTCCTTTATAAGGGTCCTGACGGGCTCTAGAAGGGTCTGGGAACCTTTATAAATGCCCTGAGGGGCATTAGAAGGGTCTGAGGGCCTTTAGAAAGGTCCTGAGGGGCATTAGAAGGGTCTTGTGGCCTTCATAAGGGTCCTGAAAGGCATTAGAAGGGTCTGGGGGCTTTTAGATGGGTCCTGAGGCAATCTAGAAGGGTCTAGGGGCCTTTACATGGGTCTTGAGGGTCATTAGAAGGGTGTGGAGGCCTTTAGAAAGGCCCTGAAAGGCATTAGAAGGGTCTGGGGGCTATTAGATGGGTCCTTAGGCAATCTAGAAGGGTCTGGGGGCCTTTACATGGGTCTTGAGGTTCATTAGAAGGGTGTGGAGGCCTTTAGAAAGGCCCTGAGGGGCTCTAGAAGGGTCTGGGGGCTATTAGAAACGTCCTGAGGGGGTCCAGAAGGGTCTGGGGGACTTTTTAAAGTCCCTCAAGGGGAATTATAAGGGTCTCGCGGCCTTTAGAAAGGCCCTGAGTGGCATTACAATGGTCTGGGTTCATATAGAAAGGCCCTGAGATGTTGTAGAAGTGTCTGGGGTACTTGAGAAAGGCCCTGAGGGGCATTAGAAGGGTCTGGGGGCCTTTAGAATGGTCCTGAGGGGGTCTAGAAGTGTCTGGAGGCATTTAAAACTGTCCTGAGAGGCTCTAGAAGGGTCTGGGTGCCTTTATAAGGGTCCTGAGGGGCATTAGAAGGGTCTGGGTGCCCTTATAATAGCCCTGAAGGGAATTAGCAGGGTCTGGGGGACTTTAGAAGGGTCCTGAGGGGCTCTATAAGGGTCTGGGGGCCTTTAGAAGGGTCTTCAGGGGCTCTAGCGGGACTGGGGACCTTTAGAAAGGCCCTGTGGGGCATTAGAAGGGTCTGGGGGCCTTTAGAATGCTCCTGAGGGGCAGTAGAAGGGTCTGGGGACATTTATAAGGGTCCTGACGGGCTCTAGAAGGGTCTGGGGACCTTTATAAGGTCCTGACGGGCTATAGAAGGGTCTGAGGGCCTTTAGAAAGGTCCTGAGGGGCATTAGAAGGGTCTTGTGTCCTTCATAAGGGTCCTGAAAGGCATTAGAAGGGTCTGGGGGCTTTTAGATGGGTCCTGAGGCAATCTAGAAGGGTCTGGGGGCCTTTACATGGGTCTTGAGGGTCATTAGAAGGGTGTGGATGCCTTTAGAAAGGCCCTGAGGGGCACTAGAAGGGTCTGGGGGCTATTAGAAGCGTCCTGAGGGGGTCTAGAAGGGTCTGGGGGCCTTTAGAAATGACCTGAGGGGCATTAGAATGGTATGGGGGCCTTTAGAAAGGCCCTGATGGGCATTAGAAGGGTCTGCGGGCCTTTAAAATGGTCCTGAGAGGGTCTAGAAGGGTCTGGAGGCATTTAAAACTGTCCAGAGAGGCTCTAGAAGAGTCTGGGTGCCTTTATAAGGGTCCTGAGGGGCATTAGAAGGGTCTGGGTGCCCTTATAAAAGCCCTGAAAGGAATTAACAGGGTCTGGGGGCCTTTAGAAGGGTCCTGAGGGGCTCTATAAGGGTCTTGGGGCCTTTAGAAGGGTCTTCAGGGGCTCTAGAAGGGTCTGGGGACATTTAGAAAGGCCCTGTGGGGCATTAGAAGGGTCTGGGTGCCTTTAGAATGCTCCTGAGAGGCAGTAGAAGGGTCTGGGGACCTTTAGAAAGGACCTGACGGGCATTAGAATGGTCTGCGGGATTTAGAAGTGTCCTGAGGGGCTCTAGAATGGTCTGAGGGCCTTTATAAGTGTCCTGACGGGCTCTAGAAGGGTCTGGGAACCTTTATAAATGCCCTGAGAGGCATTAGAAGGGTCTGTGGGCCTTTAGAAAGGTCCTGAGGGGCATTAGAAGGGTCTTGTGGCCTTGATAAGGGTCCTGAAAGGCATTAGAAGGGTCTGGGGGCTTTTAGATGGGTCCTGAGGCAATCTAGAAGGGTCTGGGGGCCTTTACATGGGTCTTGAGGGTCATTAGAAGGGTGTGGAGGCCTTTAGAAAGGCCCTGAAGAGCTCTAGAAGGGTCTGGGGGCTATTAGAAGCATCCTGAGGGGGTCCAGAAGGGTCTGGGGACCTTTTTAAAGGCCCTCAGGGGGATTATAAGGGTCTCGCGGCCTTTAGAAAGGCCCTGAGTGGCATTAGAAGGGTCTGGGGGCCTTTAGAATGGTCCTGAGGGGGTCTAGAAGGGTCTGGAGGCATTTAAAACTGTCCTGAGAGGCTCTAGAAGGGTCTGGGTGCCTTTATATGGGTCCTGAGGGGCATTATAAGGGTCTGGGTGCCCTTATGAAAGCCCTGAGGGGAATTAGCAGGGTCTGGGGGACTTTAGAAGGGTCCTGAGGAGCTCTATAATGGTCTGGGGGCCTTTAGAAGGGTCTTCAGGGGCTCTAGAAGGGTCTGGGGACCTTTAGAAAGGCCCTGTGGGGCATTAGAAGGGTCTGGGGGCCTTTAGAATGCTCCTGAGGGGCAGTAGAAGGGTCTGGGGACCTTTATAAGGGTCCTGACGGGCTCTAGAAGGGTCTGGGGACCTTTATAAGGGTCCTGACGAGCTCTAGAATGGTCTGAGGAACTTTAGAAAGGTCCTGAGCGGCATTAGAAGGGTCTGGGGGCTTTTAGATGGGTCCTGAGGCAATCTAGAAGGGTCTGGGGGCCTTTACATGGGTCTTGAGGGTCATTAGAAAAGTGTGGAGGCCTTTAGAAAGGCGCTGAGGGGCTCTAGAAGGGTCTTGGGGCTATTAGAAGCGTCCTGAGGGGGTCTATAAGGGTCTGGGGGCCTTTTTAAAGGCCCTCAGGGGGATTATAAGGGTCTCGCGGCTTTTAGAAAGGCCCTGAGTGGCATTAGAATGGTCTGGGTGCCTTTAGAAATGACCTGAGGGGCATTGGAAGGGTATGGGGGCCTTTAGAAAGGCCCTGAGGGGGTCTAGAAGGGTCTGGAGGCATTTAAAACTGTCCTGAGAGGCTCTAGAAGGGTCTGGGTGCCTTTATAAGGGTCCTGAGGGGCATTAGAAGGGTCTGGGTGCCCTTATGAAAGCCCTGAGGGGAATTAGCAGGGTCTGGGGGCCTTTAGAAGGGTCCTGAGGGGCTCTATAATGGTCTGGGGGCCTTTAGAAGGGTCTTCAGTGGCTCTAGAAGGGTGTGGGGACCTTTAGAAAGGCCCTGTGGGGCATTAGAAGGGTCTGGGGGCATTCAGAATGCTCCTGAGGGGCAGTAGAAAGGTCTGGGGACCTTTATAAATGCCCTGAGGGGCATTAGAAGGGTCTGAGGGCCTTTAGAAACGTCCTGAGGGGCATTAGAAGGGTCTTGTGGCCTTCATAAGGGTCCTGAAATGCATTAGAAGGCTCTGGGGGCTTTTAGATGGGTCCTGAGGCAATCTAGAAGGGTCTAGGGGCCTTTACATGGGTCTTGAGGGTCATTAGAAGGGTGTGGAGGCCTTTAGAAAGGCCCTGAAAGGCATTAGAAGGGTCTGGGGGCTTTTAGATGGGTCCTGAGGCAATCTAGAAGGGTCTGGGGGCCTTTACATTGGTCCTGAGCACCATTAGAAGGGTGTGGAGGCCTTTAGAAAGGCCCTGAAGGGCTCTAGAAGGGTCTGGGGGCCTTTAGAAACGTCCTGAGGGGCATTAGAAGGGTCTTGTGGCCTTCATAAGGGTCCTGAAATGCATTAGAATGATCTGGGGGCTTTTAGATGGGTCCTGAGGCAATCTAGAAGGGTCTAGGGGCCTTTACATGGGTCTTGAGGGTCATTAGAAGGGTGTGGAGGCCTTTAGAAAGGCCCTGAAAGGCATTAGAAGGGTCTGGGGGCTTTTAGATGGGTCCTGAGGCAATCTAGAAGGGTCTGGGGGCCTTTACATGTGTCCTGAGCATCATTAGAATAGTGTGGATGCCTTTAGAAAGGCCCTGAAATGCATTAGAAGGGTCTGGGGGCTTTTAGATGGGTCCTGAGGCAATCTAGAAGGGTCTGGGGGCCTTTACATGGGTCTTGAGGGTCATTAGAAGGGTGTGGAGGCCTTTAGAAAGGCCCTGAGGGGCACTAGAAGGGTCTGGGGGCTATTAGAAGCGTCCTGAGGGGGTCTAGAAGGGTCTGGGGGCCTTTAGAAATGACCTGAGGGGCATTAGAATGGTATGGGGGCCTTTAGAAAGGCCCTGATGGGCATTAGAAGGGTCTGCGGGCCTTTAAAATGGTCCTGAGAGGGTCTAGAAGGGTCTGGAGGCATTTAAAACTGTCCAGAGAGGCTCTAGAAGAGTCTGGGTGCCTTTATAAGGGTCCTGAGGGGCATTAGAAGGGTCTGGGTGCCCTTATAAAAGCCCTGAAAGGAATTAACAGGGTCTGGGGGCCTTTAGAAGGGTCCTGAGGGGCTCTATAAGGGTCTTGGGGCCTTTAGAAGGGTCTTCAGGGGCTCTAGAAGGGTCTGGGGACATTTAGAAAGGCCCTGTGGGGCATTAGAAGGGTCTGGGTGCCTTTAGAATGCTCCTGAGAGGCAGTAGAAGGGTCTGGGGACCTTTAGAAAGGACCTGACGGGCATTAGAATGGTCTGCGGGATTTAGAAGTGTCCTGAGGGGCTCTAGAATGGTCTGAGGGCCTTTATAAGTGTCCTGACGGGCTCTAGAAGGGTCTGGGAACCTTTATAAATGCCCTGAGAGGCATTAGAAGGGTCTGTGGGCCTTTAGAAAGGTCCTGAGGGGCATTAGAAGGGTCTTGTGGCCTTGATAAGGGTCCTGAAAGGCATTAGAAGGGTCTGGGAGCTTTTAGATGGGTCCTGAGGCAATCTAGAAGGGTCTGGGGGCCTTTACATGGGTCTTGAGGGTCATTAGAAGGGTGTGGAGGCCTTTAGAAAGGCCCTGAAGAGCTCTAGAAGGGTCTGGGGGCTATTAGAAGCATCCTGAGGGGGTCCAGAAGGGTCTGGGGACCTTTTTAAAGGCCCTCAGGGGGATTATAAGGGTCTCGCGGCTTTTAGAAAGGCCCTGAGTGGCATTAGAATGGTCTGGGTGCCTTTAGAAATGACCTGAGGGGCATTGGAAGGGTATGGGGGCCTTTAGAAAGGCCCTGAGGGGGTCTAGAAGGGTCTGGAGGCATTTAAAACTGTCCTGAGAGGCTCTAGAAGGGTCTGGGTGCCTTTATAAGGGTCCTGAGGGGCATTAGAAGGGTCTGGGTGCCCTTATGAAAGCCCTGAGGGGAATTAGCAGGGTCTGGGGGCCTTTAGAAGGGTCCTGAGGGGCTCTATAATGGTCTGGGGGCCTTTAGAAGGGTCTTCAGTGGCTCTAGAAGGGTGTGGGGACCTTTAGAAAGGCCCTGTGGGGCATTAGAAGGGTCTGGGGGCATTCAGAATGCTCCTGAGGGGCAGTAGAAAGGTCTGGGGACCTTTATAAATGCCCTGAGGGGCATTAGAAGGGTCTGAGGGCCTTTAGAAACGTCCTGAGGGGCATTAGAAGGGTCTTGTGGCCTTCATAAGGGTCCTGAAATGCATTAGAAGGCTCTGGGGGCTTTTAGATGGGTCCTGAGGCAATCTAGAAGGGTCTAGGGGCCTTTACATGGGTCTTGAGGGTCATTAGAAGGGTGTGGAGGCCTTTAGAAAGGCCCTGAAAGGCATTAGAAGGGTCTGGGGGCTTTTAGATGGGTCCTGAGGCAATCTAGAAGGGTCTGGGGGCCTTTACATTGGTCCTGAGCACCATTAGAAGGGTGTGGAGGCCTTTAGAAAGGCCCTGAAGGGCTCTAGAAGGGTCTGGGGGCCTTTAGAAACGTCCTGAGGGGCATTAGAAGGGTCTTGTGGCCTTCATAAGGGTCCTGAAATGCATTAGAATGATCTGGGGGCTTTTAGATGGGTCCTGAGGCAATCTAGAAGGGTCTAGGGGCCTTTACATGGGTCTTGAGGGTCATTAGAAGGGTTTGGAGGCCTTTAGAAAGGCCCTGAAAGGCATTAGAAGGGTCTGGGGGCTTTTAGATGGGTCCTGAGGCAATCTAGAAGGGTCTGGGGGCCTTTACATGTGTCCTGAGCATCATTAGAATAGTGTGGATGCCTTTAGAAAGGCCCTGAAATGCATTAGAAGGGTCTGGGGGCTTTTAGATGGGTCCTGAGGCAATCTAGAAGGGTCTGGGGGCCTTTACATGGGTCTTGAGGGTCATTAGAAGGGTGTGGAGGCCTTTAGAAAGGCCCTTAGGAGCTCTAGAAGGGTCTGGGGGCTATTAGAAGCGTCCTGAGGGGGTCCAGAAGGGTCTGGGGGCCTTTTTAAAGGCCCTCAGGGGGATTATAAGGGTCTCGCGGCCTTTAGAAAGGCCCTGAGTGGCATTAGAAGGGTTTGGGTGCCTTTAGAAATGACGTGAGGGGCATTACAAAAGTATGGGGGCCTTTAGAAAGGCCCTGAGGGGCATTAGAAGGGTCTGAGGGCCTTTAGAATAGTCCTGAGGGGCATTAGAAGGGTCTTGTGGCCTTCATAAGGGTCCTGAAAGGCATTAGAAGGGTCTGGGGGCTTTTAGATGGGTCCTGAGGCAATCTAGAAGGGTCTAGGGGCCTTTACATGGGTCTTGAGGGGCATTAGAAGGGTCTGAGGGCCTTTAGAAGGGTCCTGAGGGGCATTAGAAGGGTCTGGGGGCTTTTAGATGGGTCCTGAGGCAATCTAGAAGGGTCTGGGGGCCTTTACATGGGTCTTGAGGGTCATTAGAAGGGTGTGGAGGCCTTTAGAAAGGCGCTGAGGGACTCTAGAAGGGTCTGGGGGCTATTAGAAGCGTCCTGAGGGGGTCCAGACGGGTATGGGGGCCTTTTTAAAGGCCCTCAGGGGGATTATAAGGGTCTCGCGGCTTTTAGAAAGGCCCTGAGTGGCATTACAAGGGTCTGGGGTCATATAGAAAGGCCCTGAGAGGTTCTAGAAGTGTCTGGGGTACTTTAGAAATGCCCTTAGGGGCATTAGAATGGTCTGGGGGCCTTTAGAATGGTCCTGTGGGCTTCTAGAAGGGTCTGGAGGCATTTAAAACTGTCCTGAGAGGCTCTAGAAGGGTCTGGGTGCCTTTATAAGGGTCCTGAGGGGCATTATAAGAGTCTGGGTGCCCTTATAAAAGCCCTGAGGGCAATTAGCAGGGTCTGGGGGACTTTAGAAGGGTCTTGAGGGGCTCTATAAGGGTCTGGGGGCCCTTAGAAGGGTCTTCAGGGGCTCTAGAAGGGTCTGGGGACCTTTAGAAAGGCCCTGTGGGGCATTAGAAGGGTCTGGGGGCCTTTAGAATGCTCCTGAGGGGCTCTATAAGGGTCTGGGGACATTTATAAGTGTCCTGACTGGCTCTAGAATGGTCTGGGAACCTTTATAAATGCCCTGAGGGGCATTAGAAGGGTCTAAGGGCCTTTAGAAAGGTCCTGAGGGGCATTAGAAGGTTCTTGTGGCCTTCATAAGGGTCCTGAAAGGCATTAGAAGGGTCTGGGGGCTTTTAGATGGGTCCTGAGGCAATCTAGAAGGGTCTAGGGGCCTTTACATGGGTCTTGAGGGTCATTAGAAGGGTGTGGAGGCCTTTAGAAAGGCCCTGAGGGGCTCTAGAAGGGTCTGGGGGCCTTTAGAATGCTCCTGAGGGGCAGTAGAAGGGTCTGGGAACCTTTATAAATGCCCTGAGGGGCATTAGAAGGGTCTGAGGGCCTTTAGAAAGGTCCTGAGGGGCATTAGAAGGGTCTTGTGGCCTTGATAAGGGTCCTGAAATGCATTAGAAGGGTCTGGGGGCTTTTAGATGGGTCCTGAGGCAATCTAGAAGGGTCTGGCGGCATTTACATGGGTCTTGAGGGTCATTAGAAGGGTGTGGTGTCCTTTAGAAAGGCCCTGAAAGGCATTAGAAGGGTCTGGGTGCTTTTAGATGGGTCCTGAGGCAATCTAGAAGGGTCTGGGGGCCTTTACATGGGTCTTGAGGGTCATTAGAAGGGTGTGGAGGCCTTTAGAACGGCCCTGAGGGGCTCTAGAAGGTTCTGGGGGCTATTAGAAGCGTCCTGAGGGGGTCTAGAAGGGTCTGGGGGCCTTTTTAAAGGCCCTCAGGGGGATTATAAGGGTCTCGCGGCCTTTAGAAGAGCCCTGAGTGGCATTAGAAGGGTCTGGGTGCCTTTAGAAATGACCTGAGGGGCATTAGAAGGGTATGGGGGCCTTTAGAAAGGCCCTGAGGGGCATTAGAAGGGTCTGGGGTCCTTTAGAATGGTCCTGAGGGGGTCTAGAAGGGTCTGGAGGCATTTAAAACTGTCCTGAGAGGCCCTAGAAGGGTCTGGGCGCCTTTATAAGGGTCCTGAGGGGCATTAGAAGGGTCTGGGTGCCCTTATAAAAGCACTGAAAGGAATTTGCAGGGTCTGGGGGCCTTTAGAAGGGTCCTGAGGGGCTCTATAAGGGTCTGGGGGCCTTTAGAAGGGTCTTCAGGGGCTCTAGAAGGGTCTGGGGACCTTTAGAAACGCCTTGTGTGGCATTAGAAGGGTCTGGGGGCATTTAGAAGGGTCTTCAGGGGCTCTAGAATGGTCTGGGGAGCTTTAGAAAGGCCCTGACGGGCATTAGAAGGGTCTGAGGGCCTTTAGAATGCTCCTGAGGGGCAGTAGAAGGGTCTGGGGACCTTTATAAGTGTCCTGACGTGCTCTAGAAGGGTCTGGGAACCTTTATAAATGCCCTGAGGTGCATTAGAAGGGTCTGAGGGCCTTTAGAAAGGTCCTGAGGGGCATTAGAAGGGTCTTGTGGCCTTCATAAGGGTCCTGAAAGGCATTAGAAGGGTCTGGGGGCTTTTAGATGGGTCCTGAGGCAATCTAGAATGGTCTAGGGGCCTTTACATGGGTCTTGAGGGTCATTAGAAGGGTGTGGAGGCCTTTAGAAAGGCTCTGATAGGCATTAGAAGGGTCTGGGGGCTTTTAGATGGGTCCTGAGGCAATCTAGAAGGGTCTAGGGGCCTTTACATGGGTCTTGAGGGTCATTAGAAGGGTGTGGAGGCCTTTAGAAAGGCCCTGAGGGGCTCTAGAAGGGTCTGGGGGCTATTAGAAGCGTACTGAGGGGGTCCAGAATGGTCTGGGGGCCTTTAGAAATGACCTGAGGGGCATTAGAAGGGTATGGGGACCTTTAGAAAGGCCCTGAGGGGCATTAGAAGGGTCTGGGGGCCTTTAGAATGGTCCTGAGGGGGTCTAGAAGGGTTTTGAGGCATTTAAAACTGTCCTGAGAGGCTCTAGAAGGGTCTGGGTGACTTCTAAGGGTCCTGAGGGGCATTAGAAGGGTCTGGGTGCCCTTATGAAAGCCCTGAGGGGAATTAGCAGGGTCTGGGGGCCTTTAGAAAGGGCCTGAGGGGCTCTATAAGGGTCTGGGGGCCTTTAGAAGGGTCTTCAGGGGCTCTAGAAGGGTCTGGGGACCTTTAGAAAGGCCCTGTGGGGCATTAGAAGGGTCTGGGGACCTTTATAAATGCCCTGAGGGGCATTAGAAGGGTCTGAGGGCCTTTAGAAAGGTCCTGAGGGGCATTAGAAGGGTCTTGTCGCCTTCATAAGGGTCGTGAAAGGCATTAGAAGGGTCTGGGGGCTTTTAGATGGGTCCTGAGGCAATCTAGAAGGGTCTAGGGGCCTTTACATGGGTCCTGAGCATCATTAGAAGGGTGTGGAGGCCTTTAGAAAGGCCCTGAGGGGCTCTAGAAGGGTCTGGGGGCCTTTAGAAGGGTCTTCAAGGGCTCTAGAAGGGTCTGGGGACCTTTAGAAAGGCCCTGTGGGGCATTAGAAGGGTCTGGGGGCCTTTAGAATGCTCCTGAGGGGCAGTAGAAGGGTCTGGGAACCTTTATAAATGCCCTGAGGGGCATTAGAAGGGTCTGAGGGCCTTTAGAAAGGTCCTGAGGGGCATTAGAAGGGTCTTGTGGCCTTGATAAGGGTCCTGAAATGCATTAGAAGGGTCTGGGGGCTTTTAGATGGGTCCTGAGGCAATCTAGAAGGGTCTGGCGGCATTTACATGGGTCTTGAGGGTCATTAGAAGGGTGTGGTGTCCTTTAGAAAGGCCCTGAAAGGCATTAGAAGGGTCTGGGTGCTTTTAGATGGGTCCTGAGGCAATCTAGAAGGGTCTGGGGGCCTTTACATGGGTCTTGAGGGTCATTAGAAGGGTGTGGAGGCCTTTAGAACGGCCCTGAGGGGCTCTAGAAGGGTCTGGGGGCTATTAGAAACGTCCTGAGGGGGTCTAGAAGGGTCTGGGGGCCTTTTTAAAGGCCCTCAGGGGGATTATAATGGTCTCGCGGCCTTTAGAAGAGCCCTGAGTGGCATTAGAAGGGTCTGGGTGCCTTTAGAAATGACCTGAGGGGCATTAGAAGGGTATGGGGGCCTTTAGAAAGGCCCTGATGGGCATTAGAAGGGTCTGGGGTCCTTTAGAATGGTCCTGAGGGGGTCTAGAAGGGTCTGGAGGCATTTAAAACTGTCCTGAGAGGATCTAGAAGGGTCTGGGCGCCTTTATAAGGGTCCTGAGGGGCATTAGAAGGGTCTGGGTGCCCTTATAAAAGCACTGAAAGGAATTGGCAGGGTCTGGGGGCCTTTAGAAGGGTCCTGAGGGGCTCTATAAGGGTCTGGGGGCCTTTAGAAGGGTCTTCAGGGGCTCTAGAAGGGTCTGGGGACCTTTAGAAACGCCCTGTGTGGCATTAGAAGGGTCTGGGGGCCTTTAGAAGGGTCTTCAGGGGCTCTAGAATGGTCTGGGGAGCTTTAGAAAGGCCCTGACGGGCATTAGAAGGGTCTGAGGGCCTTTAGAATGCTCCTGAGGGGCAGTAGAAGGGTCTGGGGACCTTTATAAGTGTCCTGACGTGCTCTAGAAGGGTCTGGGAACCTTTATAAATGCCCTGAGGTGCATTAGAAGGGTCTGAGGGCCTTTAGAAAGGTCCTGAGGGGCATTATAAGGGTCTTGTGGCCTTCATAAGGGTCCTGAAAGGCATTAGAAGGGTCTGGGGGCTTTTAGATGGGTCCTGAGGCAATCTAGAAGGGTCTAGGGGCCTTTACATGGGTCTTGAGGGTCATTAGAAGGGTGTGGAGGCCTTTAGAAAGGCTCTGATAGGCATTAGAAGGGTCTGGGTGCTTTTAGATGGGTCCTGAGGCAATCTAGAAGGGTCTGGGGGCCTTTACATGGGTCTTGAGGGTCATTAGAAGGGTGTGGAGGCCTTTAGAAAGGCCCTGAGGGGCTCTAGAAGGGTCTGGGGGCTATTAGAAGCGTCCTGAGGGGGTCCAGAATGGTCTGGGGGCCTTTAGAAATGACCTGAGGGGCATTAGAAGGGTATGGGGAACTTTAGAAAGGCCCTGAGGGGCATTAGAAGGGTCTGGGGGCCTTTAGAATGGTCCTGAGGGGGTCTAGAAGGGTCTGGAGGCATTTAAAACTGTCCTGAGAGGCTCTAGAAGGGTCTGGGGGCCTTTAGAAGGGTCTTCAGGGGCTCTAGAATGGTCTGGGGACCTTTAGAAAGGCCCTGTGGGGCATTAGAAGAGTCTGGGAGCCTTTAGAATGCTCCTGAGGGGCAGTAGAAGGGTCTGGGGACCTTTATAAATGCCCTGAGGGGCATTAGAAGGGTCTGAGGGCCTTTAGAAAGGTCCTGAGGGGCATTAGAAGGGTCTTGTGGCCTTCATAAGGGTCCTGAAAGGCATTAGAAGGGTCTGGGGGCTTTTAGATGGGTCCTGAGGCAATCTAGAAGGGTCTGGGGGCCTTTACATGGGTCTTGAGGGTCATTAGAAGGTTGTGGAGGCCTTTAGAAAGGCCCTGAGGGGCTCTAGAAGGGTCTGGGGGCTTTTAGAAGGTTCTTCAGGGGCTCTAGATGGGTCTGGGGACCTTTAGAAAGGCCCTGTGGGGCATTAGAAGGGTCTGGGGGCCTTTAGAATGCTCCTGAGGGGCAGTAGAAGGGTCTGGGGACCTTTATAAATGCCCTGAGTGGCATTAGAAGGGTCTGAGGGCCTTTATAAAGGTCCTGAGGGGCATTAGAAGGGTCTTGTGGCCTTCATAAGGGTCCTGAAAGGCATTAGAAGGGTCTGGGGCTTTTAGATGGGTCCTGAGGCAATCTAGAAGGGTCTAGGGGCCTTTACATGGGTCTTGAGTGTCCTTAGAAGGGTGTGGAGGCCTTTAGAAAGGCCCTGAGGGGCTCTAGAAGGGTCTGGGGGCTATTAGAAGCGTCCTGAGGGGGTCCAGAATGGTCTGGGGGCCTTTAGAAATGACCTGAGGGGCATTAGAAGGGTATGGGGACCTTTAGAAAGGCCCTGAGGGGCATTAGAAGGGTCTGGGGGCCTTTAGAATGGTCCTGAGGGGGTCTAGAAGGGTCTGGAGGCATTTAAAACTGTCCTGAGAGGCTCTAGAAGGGTCTGGGTGACTTTATAAGGGTCCTGAGGGGCATTAGAAGGGTCTGGGTGCCCTTATGAAAGCCCTGAGGGGAATTAGCTGGGTCTGGGTGCCTTTAGAAGGGTCCTGAGGGGCTCTATAAGGGTCTGGGGGCCTTTAGAAGGGTCTTCAGGGGCTCTAGAAGGGTCTGGGGACCTTTAGAAAGGCCCTGTGGGGCATTAGAAGGGTCTGGGGGCCTTTAGAATGCTCCTGAGGGGCAGTAGAAGGGTCTGGGGACCTTTATAAATGCCCTCAGGGGCATTAGAAGGGTCTGAGGGCCTTTAGAAAGGTCCTGAGGGGCATTAGAAGGGTCTTGTGCCCTTCATAAGGGTCCTGAAAGGCATTAGAAGGGTCTGGGGGCTTTTAGATGGGTCCTGAGGCAATCTAGAAGGGTCTGGGGGCCTTTACATGGGTCTTGAGGGTCATTAGAAGGTTGTGGAGGCCTTTAGAAAGGCCCTGAGGGGCTCTAGAAGGGTCTGGGGGCTTTTAGAAGGTTCTTCAGGGGCTCTAGATGGGTCTGGGGACCTTTAGAAAGGCCCTGTGGGGCATTAGAAGGGTCTGGGGGCCTTTAGAATGCTCCTGAGGGGCAGTAGAAGGGTCTGGGGACCTTTATAAATGCCCTGAGGGGCATTAGAAGGGTCTGAGGGCCTTTATAAAGGTCCTGAGGGGCATTAGAATGGTCTTGTGGCCTTCATAAGGGTCCTGAAAGGCATTAGAAGGGTCTGGGGCTTTTAGATGGGTCCTGAGGCAATCTAGAAGGGTCTAGGGGCCTTTACATGGGTCTTGAGGGTCATTAGAAGGGTGTGGAGGCCTTTAGAAAGGCCCTGAAAGGCATTAGAAGGGTCTGGGGGCTTTTAGATGGGTCCTGAGGCAATCTAGAAGGGTCTGGGGGCCTTTACATGGGTCTTGAGTGTCCTTAGAAGGGTGTGGAGGCCTTTAGAAAGGCCCTGAGGGGCTCTAGAATGGTCTGGGGGCTATTAGAAGCGTCCTGAGAGGGTCCAGAAGGGTCTGGGGGACTTTTTAAAGGACGTCAAGGGGAATTATAAGGGTCTCGTGGCTTTTAGAAAGGCCCTGAGTGGCATTACAAGGGCCTGGGGTCATATAGATAGGCCCTGAGAGGTTCTAGAAGTGTCTGGGGTACTTTAGAAAGGCCCTGAGGGGCATTAGAAGGGTCTGGGGGCCTTTAGAATGGTCCTGAGGGGGTCTAGAAGGGTCTGGAGGCAAGTAAAACAGTCCTGAGAGGCTCTAGAAGGGTCTGGGTGCCTTTATAAGGGTCCTGAGGGGCATTAGAAGGGTCTGGGTGCCCTTATAAAAGGCCTGAGGGGAATTAGCAGGGTCTGGGGGACTTTAGAAGGGTCCTGAGGGGCTCTATAAGGGTCTGGGGGCCTTTAGAAGGGTCTTCAGGGGCTCTAGAAGGGTCTGGGGACCTTTAGAAAGGCCCTGTGTGGCATTAGAAGGGTCTGGGGGCATTTAGAATGCTCCTGAGGGGCAGTAGAATGGTCTGGGGACCTTTATAAGGGTCCTGACGGGCTCTAGAAGGGTCTGGGGACCTTTATAAGGGTCCTGAGGGGCTCTAGAAAGGTCTGAGGGCCTTTAGAAAGGTCCTGAGGGGCATTAGAAGGGACTTGTGGCCTTCATAAGGGTCCTGAAAGGCATTAGAAGGGTCTGGGAGCTTTTAGATGGGTCCTGAGGCAACCTAGAAGGGTCTAGGGGCCTTTACATGGGTCTTGAGTGTCATTAGAAGGGTGTGGAGGCCTTTAGAAAGGCCCTGAAAAGCATTAGAAGGGTCTGGGAGCCTTTAGAAATGACCTGAGGGGCATTAGAAGGGTATGGGGGCCTTTAGAAAGGCCCTGAGGGGCATTAGAAGGGTCTGGGGGCCTTTAGAAGGGTCCTGAGGGGCATTAGAAGGGTTTGGGGGCCTTTAGAATGGTCCTGAGGGGGTCTAGAAAGGTCTGGAGGCATTTAAAACTGTCCTGAGAGGCTCTAGAAGGGTCTGGGTGCCTTTATAAGGGTCCTGAGGGGCATTAGAATGGTCTGGGTGCCCTTATAAAAGCCCTGAGGGGAATTAGAAGGGTCTGTGGTCCTTTAGAAGGGTCCTGAGGGGCTCTATAAGGGTCTGGGGTCTTTAGAAGGGTCTTCAGGGGCTCTAGAAGGGTCTGGGGACCTTTAGAAAGGCCCTGTGGGGCATTAGAAGGGTCTGGGGGCCTTTAGAATACTCCTGAGGGGCAGTAGAATGGTCTGGGGACCTTTATAAGGGTCCTGACGGGCTCTAGAAGGGTCTGGGAACCTTTATAAATGCCCTGAGGGGCATTAGAAGGGTCTTGTGGCCTTGATAAGGGTCCTGAAAGGCATTAGAAGGGTCTGGGGGCTTTTAGATGGGTCCTGAGGCAATCTAGAAGGGTCTAGGGGCCTTTACATGGGTCTTGAGGGTCATTAGAAGGGTGTGGAGGCCTTTAAAAAGGCCCTGAAAGGCATTAGAAGGGTCTGGGGGCCTTTAGAAGGGTCTTCAAGGGCTCTAGAAGGGTCTGGGGACCTTTAGAAAGGCCCTGTGGGGCATTAGAAGGGTCTGGGGGCCTTTAGAATGCTCCTGAAGGGCAGTAGAAGGGTCTGGGGACTTTTATAAGTGTCCTGACGGGCTCTAGAAGGGTCTGGGAACCTTTATAAATGCCCTGAGGGGCATTAGAAGGGTCTAAGGGCCTTTAGAAAGGTCCTGAAGGGCATTAGAAGGTTCTTGTGGCCTTCATAATGGTCCTGAAAGGCATTAGAAGGGTCTGGGGGCTTTTAGATGGGTCCTGAGGCAATCTAGAAGGGTCTAGGGGCCTTTACATGGGTCCTGAGCATCATTAGAAGGGTGTGGAGGCCTTTAGAAAGGCCCTGTGGGGCATTAGAAGGGTCTGGGGGCGTTTAGAATGCTCCTGAGGGGCAGTAGAAGGGTCTGGGAACCTTTATAAATGCCCTGAGGGGCATTAGAAGGGTCTGAGGGCCTTTAGAAAGGTCCTGAGGGGCATTAGAAGGGTCTTGTGGCCTTGATAAGGGTCCTGAAATGCATTAGAAGGGTCTGGGGGCTTTTAGATGGGTCCTGAGGCAATCTAGAAGGGTCTGGCGGCATTTACATGGGTCTTGAGGGTCATTAGAAGGGTGTGGTGTCCTTTAGAAAGGCCCTGAAAGGCATTAGAAGGGTCTGGGTGCTTTTAGATGGGTCCTGAGGCAATCTAGAAGGGTCTGGGGGCCTTTACATGGGTCTTGAGGGTCATTAGAAGGGTGTGGAGGCCTTTAGAACGGCCCTGAGGGGCTCTAGAAGGGTCTGGGGGCTATTAGAAGCGTCCTGAGGGGGTCTAGAAGGGTCTGGGGGCCTTTTTAAAGGCCCTCAGGGGGATTATAAGGGTCTCGCGGCCTTTAGAAGAGCCCTGAGTGGCATTAGAAGGGTCTGGGTGCCTTTAGAAATGACCTGAGGGGCATTAGAAGGGTATGGGGGCCTTTAGAAAGGCCCTGATGGGCATTAGAAGGGTCTGGGGTCCTTTAGAATGGTCCTGAGGGGGTCTAGAAGGGTCTGGAGGCATTTAAAACTGTCCTGAGAGGCTCTAGAAGGGTCTGGGCGCCTTTATAAGGGTCCTGAGGGGCATTAGAAGGGTCTGGGTGCCCTTATAAAAGCACTGAAAGGAATTGGCAGGGTCTGGGGGCCTTTAGAAGGGTCCTGAGG